>JARYZH020000667.1:0-93380 GCA_030021035.2 Notholithocarpus densiflorus
ACAGTTACCGTCATCCACCAACCATTGCAAAGCCAGCAGCCGCCAACTGCCCCAAATCCAGCCACCACACTCACTGTCATCCACCTACCCATCATAATCTCATCCAATTGGCCACCATCATTGATAACGTCTTAAAATGTATATTTGTTATATATTTATGTGGGTGTTATCTTCTTATTACTATGCTTAATTTGTATAATTAAGCCATGATTTACATTAGTCCCTATTATTTATCTTTACATAGTTTTTTGAATGAAATGTCATTCATTGCGTGTAATTTTCTATTTTCAGGAAATCATGTGAAAAAGATAAGTTTACAAGAGTCTGTGAGAGAATGGAGGCCAAACTAGAATTAAAGAGGAGCTAAAGGACCATTCTTAAATGTCTAAGGAGGTGCAGCAGGAGTGCTTGGGTCGTCTACCATGTTTGGAAGCTTCAAATAAGGAAAGAAATCAAAGAGGCAGAATCTGAAAAGGAAAAATCAGATTTGAGTACTGATCAGTATTTTGGGTGTATCTCTCTCCTCAATAGTCCAGCTGACACAAGACTAGATGGGTTGGGACCGTGACTTGAATATCTACAACTTTCCAGTTTTGAGTTTTTCTAAATTCTCAATTTTTGAAGGCCGAAATTAACTCACAAATTACTGCTGTAAACTTGGACGAAAATTAAAATAGTAAAAGTTTTATTTTTCTTTGGACACTTTTACGTTAGGGTTTTGAAGGGAGGCTATGTAGAACGAATTTGGTAGAGAAAACCTTGTATTTTCATTTCTCTAATGGTAGCCTAAACTCTTTGCTAGGGCTAGGGGCTATGTTTCTTCTATATGGTATTAATATTCAATGTGATTCTTTCTAGGATTTTATCAACAACATATTTGATTGTTCAATTAGATTTCTTTTGATGTATTAGTTCTTCCATGCTTTCAATAAGTTCAATCATGTTTTCCTTATTGTTTAGATGAATTTCTAATAGTTTCAAATAGAAATCAGGTTTTAAAGTGAATGAGTTTTTCTGAAAACTTTTCTAACCGCATTATTAATCTAGGTTATCATGCATTCTTGAATTGTTTTAGTTCAACCGAATCATAAGTATTTAATTGTATAAGAATAATCAATTATGAAATATATAATTTCTTAGATTACAAAGAATTTCATATCGATATAGGGAAACACCCTGATGCCCTAGTATTTACATTATTGATTTAAATCAGTTTTTATTATTATTCTTGTTAACAATCACCAAGCAAAAGTACTTTTCTTCTTCACCCAAATTGTTGTTTAATTATATTGTCTTTGAATTTACCCCGCTCATTGTGGTTTGACCTTAGTACTCCGAGAATTATATTGCTACGATCTCCTGCACTTGGGAGTGAGTAAGCAATCATCCACCTACCCACTATTATCCCATCCAATCGGTCACCATCATCAATAACCCAAACACCCAAGACAGACGAAACAAACCCAAACACCATCATCGGGTCTCTATTTCAGGAAAAAAAAAAAAAAAAAAAAAAAAAAACCCAATTCAGAACCAACCTGCAAAGACCCAGATCTCCACTGCAACACCTCCTTTGACTGCCGCTACCAGATCATGCCGAAAAGCTACCTTGACCACTACCAGCATCACACCTCTCAAGAAGCCTCTTTGTGACTTTCTTTGTCTGTTTGAGATGGGTAAGAGAGAATGGCAAGAGCCCTGACGAACCTGAGAGTGATGAGCTCCTTGGTGGCTTCGTGGCTTTGGTTTGTGGGAAGACAGAACTTGAGAGTGCAAGGGAGAGTTATCGCTGGCAATGGGCAGTGCCGGCGAAAGCTGGAGCTGGCCGGTGGTGCTATAGACCTGGAGCCTGGGATTGATGGGAGAGGAGACTAGAGGTGGCTGGGTTTTTTTGGAGAGAAATCTGATTTGGGAGTGTTTGAGCATAAAGTGACTATGGGAGTAAATGGAGTGATAAGTATCGGGGTACGAGGGAGTAAGTAAATGTAAAATTTTTTACTAAAATTTTAATTGTAATATATTTTACATAAATTTGTCTAAGTTGATTTGGTTGATTGAAAATATTTTACTTTTGATCAAATATTTTACTGCAAAACAAACGATGTAAAATTGGAGAATATTTTCCTGAAAATATTTTACATCGAAACAAACAGAGCATAAAAAGGAAAATTCAGTCCAATAAAAAATAAGAAATAAATTAAAAAAATTAAAAAGAAAAAATGTAAAAAAAAGAAAAAGAAAAAGCGTTGTATGGTACTATGATGTATCACGGATTTGCACATCATCATATTTATATAAAAAAAAAAAAAAATCAGCGTCCAGTTAAACCCAAAAGAAAAAAAGGAGAAAAAAAAAATGGTAGACAGGCCACATTTACGGCTAGGTTGAGGTAGCCAAAAAAAAAAGGTAAAAAGAAAATTTGGGCAATTTTGTCTATAGACACTCAATTTTGCACCCATAATTTAATTAAGGAGAGTGACTTCAATGACCATCCATGTACCATAAATTGCATCACATGCATCAATTGGTTCTTGCATTACATGCATTAATTTATTCATTACATATCATAAAAATGATCTTGAGATTCTAATGGTCGTAATGGTGTTTCCGGTTTTCAAATCGGGCCATCGAATCGAAAGATATTGCATGATCAAGTTTGTACAGTCAACATGCATTGTGTCTAGATAAGGTCAACCACACATGATTAGTTTAAATTAATTCTGATTGGTTAAACCATTAAAATTAATTAAATAATTCTATGATTGGTTGATAATTAGTGTTTAAAATAGGATTGCATGCATAGGAATAAAAGGGATGATTGGATAACAATAAAATTGTGGATAATCTGAACTTTATCAAGATTTATTTTAGGATATTTATCTACAAGATAATTGTTCTTAAATAGCTTGAATTATCCAGAAAATAGATGAAAAATCATACACGGAGGATGAAAACACGTCTAGGTACAAGGACTGGCAAAAAAACCCTAGGAGAGGAGTCCAAACGGCACCCGAACATGAAAGAGTGTTCGGAGTCCAAAGGGCAATTCGGCACTTTTGGAGTGCCGTTTGGCACTCTAAAAGGGCCAAATTTTCTTCTTGTGGGCTTTGGCCCAACGGTCTTCGGGTGACGATAAGACACACATTTTTCCGGATTCAAACCCTAATCGTCCATACCTATTTTTTAGAGCCCTCTGACCTCTATAAATTGAGACTGAACCTCATAATTCAACACCTTTTTTTTTTTTGATGCTCTGAGAGGCACACGTTTTGAGGCTCTCAAATTGCTGATTTTTGTTAATCCTCTCTGAGATTTGCTGCTGAGATTAGGGTTTTTAGGTTTCAAAGATAACTGAATAAGTTTCTTTGAACCCTAAAACATCCTCTCAAGAATAAGGAGTGCTCATGTAAGAGGTTGTTTTCAATCGCCCTCTCTTTTTTTATGCTATTTTTTAATGGTGATGAATGTTTTATCCATAGCATGAATTGTTAATTGTTGTTTTGTTTAAAGCATGATTGTTTTTTTTTTTTTTTTTTTAATGTAATTGTTATAATCTCTTTCTTGAATGTCAATAATCTGCATGTGAATAATTCTTTTTCTTAAAATAAAACAGATCTAAATCTTTATTAGGTGTAGATTTGGATTTTTCTTGAAATAAAACAGATCTACATCTTTATTTGATGTAGATCTGATTTTTCCTCAACACAAAAACAGATTTGCATATTTCTTAGGTGTAGATAAAAAACTGATTTGTATCTTTCTTAGATACATATTTGATTTTTCTTTAATACATGCAGATTTGAAATAGAGAAAAAGATTAAACATAATTGTGTTTGTGTTTGTTTTCTTTAATATATGTTGCATAAATTTAGATTATGAGTGAAACTCTCTTCTTAAAAAAATATTTTTCATTTTTTTTAAAACATATAAAAAAAGATCTGATTTTTCTGTCGTTAAAAATCATTTTTTTTTTATCATCACAACATAGATCTGGATTTTTACCATCAAAAACCACTTTTTCTACATACTACAAAACAGATATGGTATTTTGACAAATCAAAATCTTTTTTTTTTTTTTTTTTTTTTTTTTTTTTTTTTTATCAATCAAAACAGATTTGAATTTTTTTTAAACAAAAAAAGAGACTTCATTCATAAACAAATTTGTGTGATTTGATTTTTTTATTCACATGTTCAACATATCATTCATAACATGCATAAAAAAGTACATTGGTCACAAGAGTCTAGAAGACTAGTGTCACGACCCAAACCTGTACTTCAGGATTTAGAGCATGACCGGCATGTTAATATCAAGTTTACCTCAATACTAACACGAACCAACCTAAAACTGAAGGTACTTATCAAGAATTGTTTCTTGAATTCCTGCTTATTTCCTTGCATAAAAGCCATAATATACAAATATAATGGAAACCTTGAAATTTCATTTCCTTTGAACCTGGAAAAATTACCACTTGGCTGAAACTTAAGGTAAACGTGTAAATATTACATAGCTAAACGTTTAGCAAAACTCTTATTACAAACCTAACCCTAAAGACATACAACTGGGGTTCAAAACAAACTAAGATACTGAATTACATTCGTGTTCAAGGATCAAGTATATCTTGATTCCTCCTATACAACAAAAGAGCTAAACTGCTATACAACAAAAAACTCTACAATCTAACAAACGAGAAAACACAGAATCCTTGCCACCTCTAATACTCTCGCTGCTTCCAGGAAGAACCTGTGCACTGAAATATAATAGGGTGAGCTGCGAAGCCCAGTAAGGTTTTAAAGCTCCATGGGCCTTTAATAAGAATGCATGTAAATCAAATATTTTATGGATATGCCAGATTCGATAAAATAGCCTTCATACTGTTCATATTGTTCTTAAATAACTTACGAGCTTTTAGATGAAAATACTTCATTTTCCTTTCATATAATAATAAAAGGACATAATAAGGAACTTAAACATAATTCAATAATCTTATCTTTGAACAGACTATCAAATACTTTATCATAACTTCTCATCAGACTTATTACACATTCAATATACCTTTCTTATCATCATACTTTTCTTATACTTTCCAAATAGCTTAATAGCTCATTTATAATACATATTGGTTAATCCAATTGTAAGTTTGTCACAACTTTGGGAGGCTTCCAGCACAGAGTGCCAGGCATCCAGCATTCCCCACAATGCCAGGTAATTCCGGAATCATATCATAATACATACTTTCAACCATGGGGGTAGGTTGACATCCTCCACAAGTTGGCTGTTACCAACAAGGGCGGGTACAGCAGAGCCAGTCCCACTTTTAATGGCCAATCAGAATTTCCATGGAAATGCCAGTACTATAACCCCTACTGGCTGAGTTCAGAACATAACAAAGGAATAACCCGAAAACTATATTTTTCTGATAACTTTTCTTTTACATAAATGTTTCATAATAGTAGCATATCCACTTCATTCTTGAATATTATGTTCGTGATATAAGTACTAGCATCAATATGCTAAAATTATCATATATATAAGATTGAACAACTCACGAACATATATTTTGCTTAAATCATGCTTATATGTAATATCTTTAATCAAAAACTTTAATGCATAATACTTTTCGAAATAATCTTTATACTTATCAAAAGCACATGTCACAAGTCCCTTACCTGAAAACAGAAGGCGCGAGAGATTTTACACGAGGAGCTCAAGTGTCCGTGTTCTCGTTCTCGCCACCTAAACGAAAAACCAAAACTTATTACGGACAAACTCTTCCTAATATATAAACTTATACCTCAATCACAACCTAACTCTCAAACTCAAGAAAATCTTAATTCCCATCACATAAAGTTTCCCAAAGCATATGATACAATCATCAAACACAATATGCACCCAAACCATAGGGAAACCAATGCATAAAATTTATATATACTCCAAACATAACAAAGAATAATCATATTAAATTATAGCTCAAAACATAGATCATAACTTGAGAATTAAATCCACAAAGTCAGGGGTAGTACATGTTGTTCACTGCCCATTCCAGCAGCATACGCCCCATTTGTAAAATACAAACGGGCTGTCCACACACATCCAATTGTCATGAAATTTTACAGAACCACTCCCCTGTATGTCCAGTATACACCATAAAAATTTCGGAGTCAAAGCATCAACCCATGATTTATTAAAAATCACGCAAGACAGTGTACTCAAAACTGTCCTGACAGAAACTCATGTAACTTAGAGATTAAACCATTATTCTTCTACTCATCCAAATGCTGTGAGACCAAATCCATAACAACCATGTGTGTCTTAGAATTCATAAAAACTACTCCTAGCCTCTTAATTCACAGCATATGATTTAATACATAATTTTCTTGTTGTATACACCAAATCTGTCACAGAGACAGCTTCAGTACATATTCTTACAAAATCATCAACAAATAGCAATAGGCCCTAATTCCATTTGAGTATTTTTATACCTATAGTATACATATTAAAATACCCTAATAAGCATTCAATAGACCACAATATCATCAATATTTCAAGTAACTAAAACAGAATCACCAATTCAACTTCCAACATCAGAGTAGAGAACAAAGAGGGAAAATAAGCAAACAATTATACTATCCAAATACACAAAATCAGATAAGGTTTAATATACTTACCCACACACTTTGAAGATGAAACCTTAGTGTTAGGCTCTTAATTTCTTCTTAGAGAGAGTTGTCTATGATTTTTGGTGAGAGGGTGAAAGAGAGGTGCTGCCGGGTAGAGCAAAGGAAGAAGAAAAGAAAGAGCAAAAGAGATGAAGCAAGAAGCTTCTGGTACAGCAAAAGAAAAGATAAGAAGAGTGGACTTTGGGGTGGGATACGTGAGGAAGGAAAAAGATCACACCCACCTTTTCCAACTTTTGGAAATCATACTTTTCACCCCTTATAAACTTATAATTCTAGAAAGGCCCACATAATAATATAACTTTGCATATATACACATAAATATATATGTATCCTTACCTTTATAAAGTTATATCCATCACATTAAAAGAGCATATAGGTTTTATAACCTCACAAAATCAAAGCTTCATGCACTTAAAAGTAATTAAGATAATAACATGCATATACTCTCATAAATTAATTATGCAATTAGGTTGGGGTGTTACAACTAGACTTTGTTTGGGCGGAATGAGTACCTAACACCTTCCCATTCCATAACCTAGCCTCCGGATTTAGGTTATTGGTTAAGTAGATCAAGACTTGTCTTTATTTTTTTTGGGTAGAATGTAACTAGGACAAAAACCATGTATTTTTGGTAGATTGTAACTAGGACCCAAAGCTATGTCATTTTAAAGTTTTTCAAGATATGTAATTTCTTTTATTCAATCAATGAAGAGAACAATTCAGTCAGATATTTGTATATATTTAGTTTTTCTTGTTTTTTGTATAAAAAAAAAAAAAAAAAAGTGGCGACTCCATATTACTTACCCAAAAAGAGAGGTGTCCTAAAAGGTACCCGAATATCTTTTTTGAGGGACGCTTTTGTCGAGGTCTCTCACATTGTCCAAATATTTTTACCCACTTTTCACTCCCATTTTTTCTCCAATTTGGAGAGATTGTGTTTTGGAGGGGGAGGAGAGAAAACTTGTGGGCCCCACCAAAATCTCTTATCTTTTTCACTCTCAAGTCTCAACCAAACAATCAAAAACATCATTATCTTTCCTTCATTTTCCATCCTCCCTAAAATCACTCCCCCAAACATAGCCTAATATAGTAGAACAAGAAATCTTCATTCCAATATTATTATCTTTGTACTTTACCGTAGTACACCTTCAATATAATATTGAAGTATGTGTAGTGTCTCTCTTTATAATAGGGGAAACGTGTGCATGTTAGGGTGAGACATTACAAAATTAAATTCTAATTTTAAATAGAAGGACGCAAAGATGTTATTCAAATGAAATAAAGGTGGCGGGCGAGGGTTCAAATCATCATATATATCCTGATTCCAAATCAAAAATTGAATCCAACTTTGCAAAATAAACCTAGTGGGTATCCGTATTAGGTACCACGATAATCTATCACACAATAAAAATACTTAAACCGGCAACGAGATTGCGGCTTGAGCGCCTATCATGTTCATGTTGACAATAACAATTAACAAAGATGGCTTGGGCCACATACATTACTCACTGATCGCGGTTGACCTGGCGGGAAGTGGATATGTATTGCTTCAAAATGCTATAGCATTTGATTCCATGACAAACAGAGCAACCCAGCATGGTTTAATATATGCAGCACCAACTTTTGAAACCATACTTTGCTTTGCACCTAAACAAGGCTTTTTTGAAGCTATTGAACCATGTTAGAAGAAGACTAGCTTTTAGATGACATGCATTTGCAGGTGAAAATTTTGAGTGTTGCTGAACAAAACAAACAATTAAAATGGATTCAAAGGAATTTTATGCATGATGAAATACTTTTTTATTTTGTTTTTACACTATGGAAAATTTTGAAAAAAAAAAAAAAAGGTGAGTGGCGGGGGTTGTTGGAGCCAAGGAGTCAAGGACCCACCTTGCTATTGCAATTTTGGATATATATATATATATATATTAATTATCCTAATCAATGTTTAATCACTATTTATGATTTTATATATGTTAGTATGGATCGAAGTTAAACAAAATTTGCATGGAATTGGTTAATCCTAAGGCACGTTTCTCTCAAAAAAGAAAAGAAAAGAAAAGAAAGAAATTCCAATGAAATTGAATAGAGTCTTCTCAAAAAGAAAAGAAAAGAAAGTTTTATAATAACAAAATAAAGGGCTATGTTTTTTGACTTTTTTCCAACTGTGTTTTAATTTTTTTTTTTTCCTAAGACAAATAAAGACTTCTGGTTCTGTTGACACTAATTTACCTTGAGATATAAATTTGAAAGGAACATGCTTATAAACAGAGAGTTTCAATTTTTTTAATTTCAAATTATTTTTAGAAACGTATTCATATTAATTCGAAATACACTAAATATTTGAAGAAACCAAGTAATTTGCTGAAGAATATTATCTCAATTTTTTTTCCCTGTTATGAATATTTTTTCCAATAAAACAAAGCATGATCAAAGACATGGATGCAAACGCTCATAGTTTCACAGAAATCAATGAATTTTCATTGTAAGAGGAAGATATCCATCCTAAACTCACACCTGGTTTGGGACAATATTTATGTCTAGCTATATGATTCTGCATACCATTCAATTTTTTTGGAAATATTTTCCTAAACTAACTAAAACCTCAAACGTACAATAAACCAATATATACTCAAATAAGAAAAATACTAATCAATTTTACTGACACAAATCACACAATATTGTCACACTTGCCAATTTTAATTATGTTTTCTAGGAAAAACAGACTATTTTATCATTTTTGGCAATAATGGTGATTCTCCATATCTCGTATCAACTTGTCTGATAAAAAATAATTTGATGAAAGCCTTTAAGCAATCCCTTGGAAAAGCTTGTATGAATTCCTACTATACTGTTGGAAATGGAATCATGGAATACAAAATACTAGAAATATAGATTAGCGGTGTGAAGGCAGCAAGCAGCCTAGCTATTTAGTGTGAGAACAGATTTGTCAAACAGATTAGCACATGTATTTACTAGATTTTGAAATCATTTTCAATCAGTTCCTTACACGAAACTTAGGTCCACTGAAATTTATTTATAAAATCAATGTGTTCATAACCAAGTTGCTATAATATATATAGTACATGTTTTCCTTAATCCATATCGCGTTTTTGAGTGTACAAACCACATCACACAACGTAGGTGACGAGATGCTTTGCCAAGTGGCTAAGGCAATCAAACCTTTATTTAATATTGTCATAATTAGTGATAGTGTAATTACTAATTACTATTCTAGTCTAGCCACAGCTATTAATGCGGCATGCCTTTTTTGATCGAAATAGCTCTCCAGCACTCCACTAAATTGACTAATCGGAATGTCGCTGTTATTATATGGTCGGATTTTGATTGTATATATTGATAAATTATGTTGCACCATATACCACCTTTCCAAGGAAACATTTTAGATAACTGTATGATTGGAACTATGATAAAAGTCTTCGTCATTGTTAGAAGAGGCAATTGGAAAAGGATCCCAATCTTTTAAAAAAATCGACATGTTACTCTTATCTATAGAATTTATAATTTAGGAATAGGCTTAACGGAGAAAGTAGGAATAATAAGTATTAATCTTATTGGAGTTTGAGTAGGGACATTCATGAAATCTCAATTACTTAAAACCAAATAGGCTTTAGACCTCTGTTTATTTCTCTGTCATTGCAATTTCCAAACTACTCGATCTTAATTGAGACATTGTCCAATCTCCTCAAAGAAAAAAACAATTAATTAACAATTTCCTCAAAATGTAATTATACTAGCTGCAGGCTCAAGGAAATCCGAGCCAACTAAGCTGCCTCAGATTTTTTCCCGACTAAGAAATTAAATATCTTGGGCAAATTATATTTTAAACCATATGCTTTAATAGTTTCAAAATATTACAGATCTTGGGCAAGTGGAAACCTAGACTTTTAAAACCATATTAATTGAAACCCCCGATCAAACCCAAAAAAATTAGGTTTTAATTTATATAATTTTGAAAATCTAGCTAGCTAGGGTTCAATTCTAAACTAGTGAAACTATAAAGTATAATTTGTATTAGTACTAATTAACACCAAGGCTTTTAAATTAAAGTTACTTTAATATGTTTTATGAGCTGATTAAAAAAAAAAAAAAAAAAAACTTTTATGAGCTTGAACAAGCTCAAAATATAGCTGCAGGTTTGCTTGGACGGAATTCCACATTCCATTCTTTACAAATGCATGTTTATTATGATTCTCAAAAAAATAAAAATAAAAAAGGTGTTTTTTGTTTTACACACAATGTGCTTTTATAACTTGAAAACTTGACTTTAAATGACATTTTTAGTTGTAAATTACAATTTGTGTAAAATACACTATGTAAAACAAGCTTTTGCAACAAAAAATATATATATATATATTTATATGTAAGGACTCAAATTGGATTGGACCCAGAATAGGAGTGGGTTTTAGCCCAAATAGCCTAAATAATGAATTTGTAGAGAGTGGGTGAAAGAACTAGTTCTATTCTCTAGAAAAGATCATAATAGTTGCTAAGTAAAGCACATTTAATACGAATAGAATGAGAAAAACTGTCCTCGGCATGGCCTAAGGGGCTTTGGGATTATATCTTACTTATAAACAAGATTACAAATGTTCAATAGTTTTCTTTCCAAGATTCTCTGGTATGTTTTTTTTCCCCCCCTTTCTTTAGGCCACCTTTCCATGTTATATACCACGATCTGGGCATCATCTCCACCATACACGTGTAGGCTAGATTCTGGGAACTCCTTCCTGTCCCATCCCACACCTCCTAGAACCTTCAACTAGTGGCCTTAAGGCTGCTTGACTACTGTTCAGGTATCACCTCCATATTAATGCGGCCAGAGAGTTAGTTGGGAAGCATTTAATGTGGAGGTAGCAGCTTTAGAAGATATTTGTTATCTCCCTTTGCTCATCCCTTATCCCATATCCGTTTCCTAGTTGTGATGCAACCTTGAGGAATGTCCAGGGTGATAAGATAGTTTCATTGACCTTGGACCCTCGTTTCCGAGATGGACTTTCTCCTCGGACTGGGCCATTGGGCCATAGGCCCACTTCCTACAGTCTTAACAGTACCTTTTTAGATGGCCGGCCCCACAATAGCCCCTCAAAATCTCACTTTTTAACACCTCTGGAGAAAAAGGGGATTTTGATATCCTGCTTCCATCCCTTTTGTGGATTTACCTAACCTCTAAAATGCCTTTCTACCTGCCCAAGGCACGCTCTTGACGTTTCGGCTTCCAGAGCGCGCCATCATTAAATTACAACGGCTTCCTTGTCCCCCACGTTCAACGGCAAGATGCGAATCTAACGATGGAGGATTTTCTTAGGTTTACGAGCAGGACTTTTCCCGCTTACAATTTCTACGCCACTATAAATAGCTTTTCAAATCAACTCCTTTCCCATTTACAACAATCACTCAGTCCTAGAGCTCATACATTGAACCCACTACTCTCTCTGAATTTCCTGTGCGTCTACAAATACCAAAAATTTGTCTGAGGACCTCCTTTTTAAACCTGTAAGTTTCCTTGAACCCTTTTAGTTTTTGTTCCAATCTTGCGAGTTTTTCTTCAAAACTTCTTAGAAAATGGGTAAATTTAAGCGTTTAGTTGAGTCCGAGGAGGGTATGAACGAGTTTAGGACTAAGTATAGGATCCCACCAACTGTGGGTATAAGATATGCAGCCCAAAGGGAATGGGTAGATGCTAGGAAGACCGGAGAAGTGGTCATCCCAATGATCGCTTTTATAGAAGGAGGGATGACCATCCCCATGGGTAACATCACTAGGGACTCTCAGGTTCTTTAGGCTATCTCCCACGTAGTGTGCCCCGAATATGTTTAGGGTCTTAGGGAGTATAGAAGTCCTAAACGAGAGAATGAATTTGAACTTGACCCACCATGATGTGAATTGGGTATACAACCTACATAATTTGAAGGGGCAGGGATACTACCTTAAATTTAGATACCCCGAGGTAAGGTTGATCCAATGCCTCCCTACATTAAACAAGGGCTTAAAGGAAGACTTTTTGATCTTCTTTGGGGAATGGCATGATGGCTTACCCTGTCTAACTAGGGAGGGAACACCAGGTGGAGTCATATTTGTGAATATGTGTATTTTAGTTTATGTTTTTCTCTTAATTTTTACCATCTCTGCTTCTGACAAAATTTTCTTCTATTTCAATGACTCCGCAGACGAATAGGCTACCAAACCTCACCTTAATCTGGTCAACAGAGCTAGCTTAGATAGAATTCTTTGATCAGAGGTGTACGTAAACGAAGCCGACGGTCAATTGCGGGCGGTGCACCTGATTCTTAGGTACACACCTAGCTCTACAGCCTTCCAAGCTCCCAAGTGCGTGATAAAAGCCAACGATTCTCGGCTTCACCGTATCAGTGTTGCCTACCAAGGGTTCGTTCTTCCAGAGGGTGTCCCAATTCCTGAAGGTACCCCTTGTATTCGACCACTCTTTGTGGCCACTCCTTCAATAGAAGCACCTTCATCCCAGCCTATTCTTGAAGGAGGGGAAGAAGGAAAAGAAGAAGAAGAAGAAAAAGAAAAAGGTTCTGAGGGGATCATAGACTTAGCAGACTCCTCAGATGAATTTGAAGTGTTTAGCCAGCCTCCATCTCCCGAGAGTATACCAGACGACATGGGCATCCAGAGGAAGTCCTAGAGGAGCTTGATGGACTTAATAAAAGACCAACCCGGAAGAGGTGCACCGGGGAAGTCCATCCAACCCAAACTTCCTCCTCCTCCCCCCAAATCTCCTCTCCCTCCTCTTCAACCATCTCAGCCCTCTAGGCCTGAACATGCTGATCCGAAAAGAAGAAGAGAGCCGAAAGATAAGGATGTGGTGGAGACTGGGAGATCTCGTCCTACTCGTGAAGACGAGGCTCAACAAGCTGCGAAGCAGCAAAAAGTTACCCATGTGCCGCAACGAGGCGTGGAAAGGGCAGATACTCAGCCCTCGGAACCTCAGGCCTGGCTCCTAGCACCCATGCTTGGCGATAAGCCCCTGAGGGAAGATGCATCACTCAGGGAATGCAACGGGGGCATCGGGTGCCATGTCGCCTCGGTCTTGGAGGAGACTCTATTACTTCCAAAGGACATGACCGAGCTACGGGGTCTAAGGAAAAACGAGGTTTTCCTTAATGCCAAGAGATACTTGGGCATGGTGTGATGTTTTTTTTTTTTTTTTTTTTTTTAAATTTTTTTATACTTATAATCATCATATAAATATATATATACATATTTTTAACCTTTTTTTCTTTTAGGCTGTCCAAGCCACTTTCAGACTTAAGGAGATAACTAACTCCTACTACCAGCAACTGGATGATGAGAGAAAAAGGCAGGCATCAGCTGTGCAGACGCTCACCATTGCTGAACAAAGTAATGCAGAGCTAAAGAAAAAATTAACCGAGGAGGAACATGCTCGGAAAAGTGCTGACTCGGCTCTGGAGAGTACACAAAGGCAAGCTGAGGATCAGAGAAAGCGCCTGTGCGAGGCTAACGACCAGTTGACAGCTTCTAGGGAGCAAATAGCAACCTTGAGGAAACAACTGGAAGAAGCCCAAAGGCTCAAAGACCAGGCCGAAAAAGCAAAGGCTAAGGCGGAGAAGGCAAAGGCAGAGGCCGAAAAGGAAAGAGACGAGGCTGAACAGCATGGCTACGATGTCGGCGTAGATGAGACTGAGGACGCCCTTCGGGCAGAGGTCCCCGCTGTATGCCGAGCCTACTGTGCTCAGACTTGGGAAGAAGCTCTCAACCGAGCTGGGGTTGAGGCTTCTTCTGAGCTGAGAATGCCAGAAAACGTTTATTTCCCTCTGGCCATACGAGCCTCAGGCCCTCCTTCTAGCCAAAAGGAGGCGACTTCTACAGTTGTTGACCCCGCCGAGAAAGCCCAAACTCATAATCCTCTTCCTCCCAGTCAGCAGGAGCAGTCCAAAGAGCCTGAAGTTCCAAAAGACACCTCCTCGGACAAGGCAGCAGAGGTTCCTTAGGATGGGGCAGCTTCTCAAAGTTTTGAGCAGGCTTTAGCTTCAACTACCTTACCTACTGGAGAGGTTCCTAAGGAAAAAGAGAAGGTGGCTCCTCTTGAAGCAGCTGACAAAGCTCCCAAGTCCAAGCTCCAAATAAAATTGAAACCGTAGTAGTTTTTTTTTTTATAGAGTAGCTATAGTTAATGTAAGGAAATCCCCCCCTTTTTGTTTAAGGCTGGTTTTAAAGAAATGTGTACTTTACCTCTCTGAATTTACATGGGGTATTATTATTTTATACTTTATTTATGTAATTTTCATTTTGACTATTTTTTGTTCATACATAACCACATGCCATAAAAGAGCGAAGTTTACTGATATAAGGGAAAACACAGCTTTATGTATTTTAATTGAGAATCCGAGTAGATTATAATGGTTAACTCCACAGCACTATGAGGATATGCTTTTAATTTATCAATTCTAATAAGTTTCCAAATCTGAGGAAGTAGCCAAACGTTTAAATAACAGGTAGGTCCTGGGTACCTTAAAATACTTTAAGTGATACTCATGGATTTTACTTTGACATATAAATTTAATCACAATTCAGTTTAAGGGGTATTAATTTCTACTAAGTTTGCGGTCCGAGGAACCTGACATAACTCAGTTTCTGTTTAACACTTCAATAGATGTTAAAGGGTATTAATTTCCACTAAGTTTATGGTTCGAGGAACCTAACATAACTTAGTTTCTGTTTAATACTTCAATAGATGTTAAAGGGTATTAATTTCCACTAAGTTTGTAATCCGAGGAACCTGACATAACTTAGTTTCTGTTTAACACTTCAATAGATGTTAAAGGGTATTAATTTCCACTAAGTTTGTGGTCTGAGGAACCTAACATAACTAATTTTTGTTTAACACTTCAATAGATTTCAGAGGGTATTAATTTCCACTAAATTTGTGGTCCGAGGAACTTAACATAACTTAGTTTCTGTTTAAGACGTCAATAGATTTCAAAGGGTATTAATTTCCACTAAGTTTGTGGTCCGAGGAACCTGACATAACATAGTTTCTGTTTAATACGTCAATAGATTTCAAAGGGTATTAATTTCCACTAAGTTTTGTGATTCGAGGAACCTGACATAACTTAGTTTCTGTTTAATACGTCAATAGATTTCAAAGGATATTAATTTCCACTAAGTTTGTGGTCCGAGGAACCTGAAATAACTTAGTTTCTGTTTAATACGTCAATACATGTTAAAGGGTATTAATTTCCACTAAATTTGTGGTTCGAGGAACCTGACATAACTTAGTTTCTGTTTAATACTTCAATAGATGTTAAAGGGTATTAATTTCCACTAAATTTTTGGTCGGAGGAACCTGACATAACTTAGTTTCTGTTTAATACTTCAGTAGATTGGGAAACACATAATACACAATTGGAACGAATTAAAAGAGAATTAAACAGGATTGCCTTTACTAATAGTAATACCTCTTTAGGTTGCTTACATTCCAAGGACAGAGTACAGTTTTCTCATCTAGATCTTCCAAGTAATACGCACATATTCCTGCCACCGACGTGATACGATATGGTCCTTCCCAGTTAAGTCCTAATTTTCCCCAGGCGGGGTTCTTAGTAACCCCTAAAATCTTTCTCAATACCAAATCCCCTGGGGCCAATGGCCTTAGCTTCACATTGACATCATAACCTTGCTTTAGCTTGTGCTGATAGTAATCTAGCTGAACCATTGCATTCTCTCTTCGTTCTTCAATTAAATCTAGACTCTTCTTTAGCAGCTCATCATTACCGTCCGAGGGGAATGCATTCGTTCTCAGTGTTGGGAAACCGGTTTCCAGAGGAATTACAGCCTCGGCCCAATACGTCATGGAAAAAGGAGTCTCTCCCGTTGACCGTCGAGGCGTTGTTCGATATGTCCAAAGGACATGTGGTAATTCCTTCACCCATCTCCCCTTTGCATCATCCAATATCTTCTTAAGTCCATTCACTATGACCTTGTTGACAGCTTCGACTTTCCCATTTCCTTGTGGATAGGATGGAGTGGAATATCTATTCTTTATCCCCAAATCAAAACAGTATTTCCTGAAAGCTTTGCTATCAAACTGAAAGCCATTGTCCGAGATGAGAGTATGAGGAACTCCGAATCGAGTAACGATATTCCTCTAGATAAACCTCTTAACATCCACATCTCTGATATTAACCAGAGGCTCAGCTTCAACCCATTTGGTGAAATAGTCTGTGCCGACCAGCATATACTTTTTACTTCCTATTGCTTTAGGGAAAGGACCTACAATATCCAAGCCCTATTGAGCAAAAGGCCAAGGGCTAGAAAGAGGATTAAGAACTCCCCCAGGCTGATGGATGTTTGGCGCGAACCTTTGACACTGATCACATTTCTTAACATACTCTTGTGCTTCCTTTTGCATGCTCGGCCACTAGTATCCCTGAGTAATTACTCGGTGAGATAAAGATCTTCCTCTTGTGTGACTTCCGCAAATCCCTTCGTATAGTTTTTCTAGGAGTAATTCTGATGCTTCGGGATGTACACAAAGCAGATATGGTCCAGAAAAAGAACGTTTGTACAACTTTTTGTCCTTGGACAGCCAAAACCGAGGAGCTTTTCTTCGTATCTTTTCAGCTTTTGATTTATCTTCAGGCAGTATATCCCTTTCAAGGAATAATAGTATGGGATCCATCCAACTCGGCGCCAACTTGATTTGATGGACCTGGAGCAAGTCCTTCTTTATCGAGGTAGGTGTGTATAAGTCTTCAACCAGTATCACTCGGGGTAAATCTTGTGCCGAGGAGGTGGAAAGGGTAGTCAAGGAGTCGGCATGGGTATTTCCACTTCTGGGGATATGGGATAAGTCAAAAAACTCAAAATTTATTTGCATACGCCTAACTTGGCCCAAATACTCCTACATTCTTATATCTCGAGCTTCCAATTCCCCTTTCACCTGGCCTACGACCAGTCTTAAATCTGAGAACATCTTCACTGTTTTTCCACCCATTTTCTGGACCATCGCCATTCCTACCAATAAAGTTTCATACTCTGCCTCATTGTTGGTAGCCGAGAATGCCAACCTTAAAGACTTCTCAATGGTGATCTTATTAGGAGATACCAGAACCAACCCCACTCCTGACCCTTGTTGGTTTGCTGCTCCATCTACATACACTTTCCAGGGTGAGGGACATTGTGTGGAGATTAAGCCAACTGATTTTTCATCCATGCCATATTGATTCACTTCTATTTCCTCAGGACCTTCAGCAAATTCAGCTACCAGGTCGGCGAGAACTTGACCCTTCATAGAGGTCCGAGGCATATACTTGATATCAAAAGCCCTTAGAATTGTGCCCCACTTGGCAATTCTTCCGGTGTAATCCGCACTCCAAAGTACTGACTTGAGCGAAAAAGGACCTCATCCACATTAGGACTAGACATAATGGGTGGACGAGATAGATACTCTTTAAGCTGTTGGAATGCCGCGACACACTCCTCGGTCCATTCAAATCCTTTCCATTTATGCAGCAAAAGGAAGAAAGGTTTACACCTATCTGCTAACCTGGATATGAACCGATTCAATGCGGCGGTCATCCCAGTTAGTTTCTGGACTTCCTTGGGATTCCAAGGTGGTTGCAAACTGTTAATGGCCTTAATCTGGTCAGGGTTCACTTCAATTCCCTTATGAGTCACCATGTAGCCCAAAAACTTTCTTGAACCTACCCCAAATGAACATTTGGATGCGTTTAGCAGCAATTTATGCTTTCTCAGGATCTCAAAAATGCTTGTGAGGTCTCCCACATGCTCGGACACGACCTTTCTCTTCACAACCATATCATCGATATAGACTTTGATACTCCTACCCAACTGCGGTTCGAACATTTTCGTCATCATCCGTTGATAAGTAGACCCTGCTTTTTTCAAACTGAAGGGCATCACTTTGTAGTGATAGTTTCCAGTGGGAGTGACAAAAGCTGTCTTTTCCTAATCATCCAATGTCAATGGTATCTGATGATAGCCCTGAAAGGCATCCAGGAAGCTTATCCGAGGATGGCCTACCGTCGCATCCACCAACTGATCTATCCTAGGCATGGGAAAAGGGTCTTTGGGGCAAGCCGTATTAAGGTTTGTGAAGTCTACATATACACGCCACTTCTCATTTTTTTTTCTTCACCACCACCGTATTGGCTAACCACTAGGGATAGAACATTTCCTTGATAGCCCCTGTCTGTTTGAGCTTTGTTATCTCGTCTCTGATAGTCTCGGCATGTTCTCTGGAAGGACGCCGAGGTGGCTGTCTCTTCGGAGTAATAGAGAGATTAACGTTCAAATGGTGGCAAATGAAATTTGGATCTACCCCCGGGGCTTCGTAAGCATCCCATGCGAACACGTCAACATTTTTTCTAAGAAATTCAACCAATTGCTCCTTTTCCAACAGAGGCAATTGAGCCCCGACCTGAAAGAACTTCTCCGGATCATCCCCGACAATCACCTTATCCAGATTTTCACATTTCACTTCGTCGGCATGTCTGTTGAAGAGAGGCGCCGGAGTTTCTGATTGTTACAAACCATTCTTGGCAGTGGCCGAAGTTTCTGCCTCAGGCCGATGTTGAATGGCCGCTACCAAGCACTGCTTGGCCATAGACTGGCTTCCTAATATTTCTAACACCTGACCTCCCGACGGATATTTCACCTTTTGGTGAAGAGTGGAAGAGACAGCTCCCAAGGTATGTAGCCAGGGCCTGCCCAAAATGGCCGTATATGGAGAGAAAGCATCCACCACAATGAAGTCCACCTCCACTACATCCGAGCCAGTCTGTATAGGTAATCTAATCAGACCCATCGGAGTGACCGATCTACCTTCAAAACTCACCAAAGGGGAGCCGTAGGCTGTCAAATCCCCGGGTTTCAAATTTAACCCCCTATACAGGTCAGGGTACATAACCTCGGCTGCGCTGCCCTGGTCAACCATCACTCTTCTCACATCATACCCCCCAATTCTAAGTGTAACTACCAAAGCATCATCGTGCGGCTACATAGTTCCCAACTTGTCCTCATCTGAAAAGCCCAACACCAGTGGGGTGCCCATCTTAACCCTCTTCGACATTGAACTGGAGCCCTCATCCAGGCAATGAGATACAGACATTACTCTGGAGGGACAAGATCCGGTTCTCCCTGGGGTAGCAAATATGACGTTTATCGTGCCTAGGGGGGTCTTGAGCAAACATCTCCCCGAAATGCCGAACCTATCTGGCTTCCTCGGCCACTGGAATGATGCAAAAGCTGAGTCAATTTCCTTTCTCGGACCAATTGGTCCAAATGGTCCCACAAATTTCTGTAATCCTTAGTAATATGTCCATGATCCTGGTGATATTGGCAGTAAAGGTTTTGATTACGTTTCATAGGATCTCCTACCATCTTGTTGGGCCATTTGAAGAACGGCTCATTTTTAATCTTCTCCAGAACCTGTTGTACTAGTTCTCGGAACACGGCATTAACCACCTGGGTGTTGGCAGATCCTGGCTGCCCCACAAAATCCTTCTGAGGTCGATTATTATTGTACCGGTTCAACCTGAAGTCCCTCCTCTCCTGAGGGATTACTTTGGCCTTTCCTTTACCCTGTACTTAGTCCTCCTCTACTCTTCTGTACTTGTCAATCCGATCCATAAATTGACGCACACTGGTAACAGGCTTACCAGTCAGAGATTTCCTCAGATCATGCTCGGCTAGAAGGCCAGCCTTAAAAGTACTAATAGCCACATCGTCATAGTCTCCGTCTAATTCGTTGAACATTTCCCAGTATCTATCAGAATAGGCTTTCAGGGTCTCCCCTTCCCGCATGGACAAGGATAACAGAGATCCCAAGGGCTGAGGAACCCTGCTGCAGGTGATAAAGCGGGCACCAAAGGCCCGGGTGAGCTTCCTAAAGGAATCAATGGAGTTCGTCCTTAAGCCGTTGAACCACCTCATTGCCACCGGGCCCAGGCTAGATGGAAAGACCTTACACATCAAAGCATCGTCCTTAGAATGAACGGCCATCCTTTGACTAAAATGGCTAACATGCTCCACTGGATCTGTTCGACCGTTATAAATGGTGAACGTGGGCTGATGGAATTGCCGAGGAAGATTCGCATCCTCAATGTTTCGCGTGAAGGGTGACTTAGAAACTTAACTCAACGCTTTGTTCAGGGCATCGTTCCTCAGACCTTTGTGAGGTGGGCTCTTATATCTACGTTTATGGTGGTACTCCTCATTATAGGAGAAAGATTCGCTGGGTGGAGTTTTGGACCTCTGTCTATAATTGGCATCATCAGATCCCCCAGAGGATTGTTCGGAGTTAGGAGACAGATGTCCTCGCCGTGCGTGGCGCAACTCCCTTTTCAACCCGTCAATTTCACGCTGCATGTCCCTATTGTTCTTCGCATGGGAAACATGGCTTTTCCCCCGAGACTGATTTTCGCCGGTGTGGGTTGTGCGCACACTTCCCTCACGATCCCTCTTTCGTTCAAGGTTTGCAAACAGATTGTTATGTTGAGACCCTCTTGACTCTGCTTGGTGTGAATTAACATCCCCCTGATGTGGACCCGTCGCTACTTGGTGTGGTCTCGCTTCTTCCATCATAAACGTTGCACTCGACTCTCCTTGAGAATAGATCAAGTTCTCCTCACAGACGGCGCCAATTGTAAGGACTCAAATTGGATTGGACCCAGAATAGGAGTGGGTTTTAGCCCAACTAGTCCAAACAATGAATTTATAGAGAGTGGGTGAAAGAACTAGTTCTATTCTGTAGAAAAGATCATAATAGTTGCTGAGTAAAGCACATTTAATATGAATAGAATGAGAAAAACTGTCCTTGGCATGGCCCAAGGGGCTTTGGGATTATATCTTACTCATAAACAAGATTACAAATGTTCAGTAGTTTTCTTTCCAAGATTCTCTGGTATGTTTTTTTTTTTCCTCCCTTTCTTCAGGCCACCTTTCCATGTTACATACCATGATTTGGGCATCGTCTCCACCATACACGGGTAGGCTAGATTCTGGGAACTCCTTCCTATCCCATTCCACACCTCCTAGAACCTTCAACTAGTGGCCTTAAGGCTGTTTGACTACTGTTCAAGTATCACCTCCACATTAATACGGCCAAAGAGTTAGTTGGGAAGCATTTAATGTGGAGGTAGCAGCTTTAGAAGATATTTGTTATCTCCCTTTACTCATCCCTTATCTCATATCCGTTTCCTAGTTGTGATGCAACCTTGAGGAATGTCCAGGGTGATAAGACAGTTTCATTGACCTCGGACCCTCGTTTCCGAGATGGACTTTCTCCTCGGACTGGGCCATTGGGCCATAGGCCCACTTCCTACCGTCTTAACAGTACCTTTTTAGATGACCGGCCCCACAATATATATATTTATATATATATATATATGCACTTTTATTTGTATACTTTCAAAAATTCGACATTGCTGCGTATACCAGTGCCTTTATATCTTAGTAATGCTCATCAACTCTAGCTGCATGCCACTAAAATTTCTCAATTGTTTTGTACCACATGCATGATAGTGTTGTACCATGTAGGTTGTGAATCAAATAAGCTTTGACAATTTAGAATAGTATGCTTGACCTTTTTCAAAACTTAAGTGTCTAAGTAGTTATTATAACCTTCAGTACTATGCCCATTTTGGTAGCAAATGTAACCCAACAAGGACCCCTTTAACAATCACCAACAATTGTTGATCATGTTCATGTGAAACTAAGTTCGTGTAACTCCATGTAATGGTAGTGATGATTTAAAGGTGAACTGCCAATTGAAATACCGAAAACTATGATTTGCAATGTCTGCAGAGTAAATGACAGTAAAACAGCATTACCCTCAAACTTTGAGGAAAAGAAAATTACGACTGTTTGAATCAAGCTACTCGTAAAGCTAAAGAATTCACGTAATTCCAATACTTATCCTAATATTGCAATTTGCATGAGTTATATTTCAATGCTGAAAGTTCCAATTAGATTTGGTCAATATTGTTCATCGAGACGGTTAAGCTTTTGAATTTGTTATATTATCCACAAATTAAGATGTATATTACTATTAATTAATACGTCAATTTGGTATTACATCAAAGAAGAACCTGAATATCTTCAGGTTGATGAACCCTGCAAGTTGCAAAAAGAAAAGAAAAGAAATTCTCTCATTTCAACAACGTGGTTTTATATGTATGCTCTAAGAACCAATCAAAATGATCATTAAAATCCCCGAGTCATAGCTTCAAAGTCATTTTTTAAATGCAACTATAACTAAATAACTAACCAGTAAGGCTTTAATTAAGACTTCAAAGCTAGCTCCAACCAGTTTAAATAGAGGCAGCCCTGCACACAATTATACACATGCAGCTTAACTCTCTTGCTTGGTGCAAGTATCCCTCTACATTCTTTCTTGTGAAATGGGTTATGATTATGAATACCATTCTCCACCACCTCCATCTCCTTCTCCACCACCAGATTGTGACCATGTCAAGCATAAACCCCCTCCACCGCCGCCGCCGCCGCCACCACCACCACCACCTAAATGTAACATGACAATACCACCACCTCCACCTTCTCCTTCTCCTCCTCCTCCCCCACCACCACCACCGCCACCTTCTCCTCCTCCTCTACCACCACCGCCGCCGCCTCCTCCTCCATGTACTCCAGTAACTCCACCACCTCCTCATTTACCATGTCACTGTCACTGTCCACCTCCACCCGCTCCTTACCACCCCCACCATCATCCTCCACCCCCTCCTCATTCACTTCCTCCATCACCCTCTATGTCCCCATATCATCATCACCACCACAACTACACGACTGTTATCGCCGTCTGCGTCTCTCTAGGCGGTGCCTTCTTGCTTGCATTCCTCGCCCTTGGTCTCTTCTGCTTGGCTAAAAAGAAGAAGAAACCAGTAACAATTCCAGTAGCAGCAGCCGCAGCCGCTTGTGTTGAGGAACACGAACACATCCAGGAGACGATTACGACAAACCCGTGTGGAGAACAAACTGTGACTGTCACAATAGACGATGACGTTCAAGTTCATGAAATTGCGAGTGCAAGTACACTTGTTCCTCCTTGTGAACCAGGAGAAACTGGGCCTTCCACTCATTCTCAAGGCCATCAACACAAGTTACAGAACACTTGAGGTTGTCTTTTGCATTCACCTTCGTAAACAAGCTTTCCTTTAATTTCTTTGTGTGTGTGTGTACTTACTTTGTGCTTTTTCTTCGAAGTTTTTCTTCGCCTATTTGTTTTTCATAAGTTTGATGAAACTAAATTGATTGAGGATTGCTTGTAAGTTGTAATAACGAGTCCCTTGTCTGGTTCAAATAACACGACAGAGAAGGTACGTTGTGGTTGCTGTTCTTTGTATTATGAAGAAATAAAGGTCAAGTCTTGGGTTTGCTACACATAATACTGGGGCATATTTTTATTTATTTTTATTATTTTGTTTTGATAATTCAGTACTTATAAGTTATAACAATGTCATATAGGACATTTGAATCATAGATGATACATGTCTTAATTAAAAACAATTTTACTAATGTTATGAAACTTTTTTTATAGAATAATAAAAAAAATGATTAACTTTTTTAAAATTTTTTTCAATTTTTCATAAAAGATTTTCTAAAATAAATAATTAATATGCTCTAAGAGAACATATCGAGAACTAATTAAAAATACCAAAACCTAGAGCTATCTTTATTATTTGTATATCCACCCATTGCAAGATGTGCACGTTACTATTTACAATACATTTGTAATGTACTGAATGCACGATGAAAGCGCTGACAGGAATGTCTTACAATGGTTGCGTTATTCAGACATACTTGACAATTGACACATGCATAAAAATAGAGTAACAAACTAATAGATTCTCAAAAAAAAAAAAAAAAAAAGTTTAGAGCATAAGTGAGCTTCAAAGTAGAATCACTTCAATATTATATATAAACTAATAAATATTTTTTTAATTGATTTTAAATTCTATTTTATAATTAAAACTTCAATTAAAATCTTGCCACATCATAATTTCTTTAATTAATAGCATAAATAATTTCATATACAAACACAATCATAATAAATACCTATTATAAATATTTATTAATAATAACTATCATAATAAATACCTATAAAAATACAACCATGATAACTACCTAGTACTAAGTAATAACTACTGTAGGGTAACGAATTGGTGCACCCCAGTCCAAAGCACGCAAGACCCGGGCCCAATAAGTCCACTGCAATATGTATTTGTAGAGAGTGGGCTAAAGAATCAGATTTGAATGGTGAGGGCTTCGTTTTACCTATTCTGAAAAATAAACTAAAAAGCAGATTAGAAGGCCCAAAGCACACCGAAATAACTTGGAATAATTCTGTTTTATTTAGGTCCGAGGAGGAATCCTTTTATGTTGTTCACGTTCTAACTCTTCCTTTTTCTTTTTGTTTTTCTCTCTCTTCTCTTTCCAAAAGCCCGATCCTCCTCCAATGGAGGAGGAATGACATTATATAATCATATTCTAAGCATCCTATCCTTACACTTGTCATTCATCTAAGGTGCCCCTTGATACTTATCCCATCAGATCTTTTCTTTGGCCTCCCTGTGAGAGGTCATAGTCTTGGTAGCACTGTTCAGAGGTCTTCTCCACATAAATGCGGCCAGAAAAGTAGTTGCAGGGTATTTAATGTGGTGGTAGCAGCTTTTCTTCAGATCTTTTCGGGGATCTTTTCCTTCCCAGTAAGCTCACCGAGTTTGTTTATGTCATTGGGGATTCCAGGAGGATTACTTTAGCCACTGGGATTCTTCCTTGAACCGAAAACTTTATATCCGAGGACTATACCCTACTCGGACAGAATCGCCGATCCTATGTGCGAATCTTTTGAAAGTAGAATGCTTCGATAGCTGCCACATTGCTCGGCCCGTGAGACCTCCTCGAACCAAGCCCACGGCCCAAGATGCGTGACTCTTGGTTATTTGTCCCCACAACTACCATAATTACCAAAATTCATATTTAAAAAAATAATTTTTTTATATTAAATTATCCTGTGCATTGCACAGGTTATTGATCAGTATATTATATAAAATTGAAGTAATTTAACTTTTAGTTAAACTAATAATATTATGCCATATAAGCATTTGAGATTTCATAATTTTACATATCATTATTTTAATAGTATATATTTTCAATTCAATTTAAATTATATTCTATATTTAAATTCTCCATTAGAATCTTGGCACATCATATTTAGACACCCGCCCTCCTTTGATTGAGCTAATAACTCTTAAGGATAATATTTTGCTTCATTTCTTAACACAAATATTTCTAAATGGTAAACACACAAAAAATAGAATAAAAAATTATGAGTTTCAATTAACTCAACTAATAAAATCTCTTGTTGTCAAATAAAAGATTTACAGTTCAAACTTCACTTATACAAAAAATCAATTAATATCTTCGTTAAATAATAATTGAGAGCAATCATTATGGAATAGATGTCATAACTTGAAATTTTATCGTAACTAACAAAAAACACACACAAATAAATAGAAAATGTGAATGTTACTTTTTTTTTATAATAAGAATGTGAATGTTATTTCGATAAGAAGTGCTATTTCCATAATATTTGACATTTGTCACTTAAATTTTATTCTCTGGGCATCGACGTACAGAATTCTTCTTTTGATAATGATGCACCAAAAGATGGTATGCCGGTCATGTGGGCTTTTAGATTAAGCTAATTAAGGTGGCCAATTCTAGGAAGGCGTGTACAGGGGCTACGTGGCACGATAATAGCCCAGTACGAAAAATTTGGGTTTAACCTAATTATTCGGCCCATAGTCTATGTTTGGATCACTTTTCTTGGCCTGAAAAAGTTATGGGCTGAGCCATGGATTGATTATTAATGGCTTCGGCTTCCCCAACTGAGTTTGAAATTTGATTTAAATCATTTATATCTTCCATACAATTTTTTTTTGGGGGGCTAATAATATTATATACCATTTAAAACATTAGTAAACGGTTATTTGAATCTAATTATTTAATCACTACAAAAAAATCTAATTATTTAAGCTTCTTTTGTTGTTAAAAATAGTGAAAAGGACCTCATCAAAAAAAAAAAAAAAAAAAAAAAAATTGTGAAAAGGACAAGCAGGATATTAGGGGTTAATAGGAGAATAGGACAAATGAAATAGAATCATGTAGTGATTTATCTTTACGAATTTAATGGATAAACTTAGTTACAAGGGTTACGTGTATATACATTAAATGTTTTAATTAAATTCAAACACGAACATGAATTTTATTTTTGAGAAAATTACAATTTGTTCACCTGTAATTTGCCCGAAAACACTTTACTTAACTATGATTTAAAAATTGACACTTTACCCTTTTTAGATTAGCTCTCCACCTCTATTAAAAACAATGGTAACTTTGTATTTTTGTTACTCTTTTATGTTTCTCTCCTCTCAAAACATAAAAAACTAAAAAATCAAGGGAAAAGAAGATCTAAAAATTAGGTTTTGTAAAAATTAAAATCTAACTTTTACATATTTTTTTCATGTATCAAAGAGGCCAACATGTTTTATTAAGAACATGCCCACAGTATCTAAACAACAATAAAAATATTGACAATGCAAAGCTTGCTTGGATTGCTAAAAAGGTTAATAAAAATCATGGCACTACCCCAAATGATATTGAGATTCTCCATATATGGCAAAAGGTAAAGGTGAAACGGAACGCCTGGATGCAGGTAATCAGCAATATGGAGACCCAGCTCGTTGATTGGAATAGACCCAAAGTTCTGGAAAAGAAAAAAGTTGGAAGGAAAGTTTCTTATTTTCTTCTCTGTAAATTTCACTTTTTAATTGATGTTTGTTCTTTACTCGATATGTTTGTTGCTTTTCTTTTTTGTGTTTCCATGTTTTCCTTTTTTTTTTTCTTTTTTTTTTTTTGCATTCATGTTCTTGTCTAGTTGAAAACAAATGCAAAGCTCTACATGAGAATCCAATTCACACACAATAAAAAAAGTACAAAATAAATGAAAAAGAAGTGACGAGAGAAAATGTGCCTTCTATTTTGTGTGGATGGGTTGCTCCTTGTTGTTCTTGTAATTTCTTAGCCGCACATCTAAAAGTTGATACATGAAAAAAAGATGTAAAAGTTAGGTTTTAAGCTTGTTTGGTAACTGTTTTTTCCCTTTATTTTATGTTTCCAAAAATAATTTTCTATTTTTGAAACTAAAAAACTTGTTTGGCAACCCAAAATGGACAGAAAACAAAAATGTCCTCAAAACTCAATTTGTGAAGGAAACTGAAAACATGTAAAAGACTGTTTTCAGTTTTTAATTTTCAAAAGTTAATGAAAACACGCATTTAATTTAATGAATCTATCTCATTTAATGAGTTAGCAATTAGAGTTCAGATCCTAGGAACAATATATTTTAATATTTTCTATTTTTTTCTTCAAAAACTTATCTTTTTAATTTCAACTAACCAAACATATTTTTTATTTCAAAAATACAAGAAAATTGTTTTTTCTTCATATTCCCAAAACAAGTTTTTTCTTTGTTTTTGCTCTTGATGATTTCTTTTTATCATCATGTTAAGACACTAATTGACTTTTGACATAAGTAGGAGGATTGATTTCCGAATCTCTTATTCAACTATACAATCTTGTGTTTAAATTTAATTGAAAATCTAATGTCCGGTATCTAAATTTCACACTTAACCCTTTGGTTATATATATTTTGCTGGGTAAACACGATAATTACTCCCCTATTTTTGTCCCTAATAAAATAAGCTTAGAAGTACTCATTTGAAAAATAAGAAGCATCTATTTCGCTAGTCCTCAGGTAACAACTAGATACACTTATGCAACAATGCCAACAACCAGTGAAGGAGAAAAACTATCTACATCTCACGTTTAGGTTTGTTCTTCCCTGGTCTTAACTCTTAAGCTATGGCTGCGGAGCAGCGGAGGTGAGAGGTTAATATTATAGTAGAACAGTGGGCCAAATGAAAGTGAGAGCAATTAAAATAAAATATATAGTAGATTAATTAAATATATATATTTTTTATCCAAAAATCCGACCAAAATAAATATAAATTGAGAAAGGGAATATATTTGACACATCAATACACCATTTAAATAAAATATTAAAGAAAGATAGATATTGGCATGGAATGTCATTTTCCATCTCTATCCCATTGGATGGAATTGGTTTTAAAATGTTAGATATGCTCTGAAATCTAGTACAGTTTACTATGGATTTACCAATTTCACAAATTAGGTTCAAGTAGTTAATTAACCAGATTCAATAATATAGATAAACAATCACACAAGAGATGATGAATTGTTTATGAAGTGAAAACTCAGTTAAAAAAGAATAATAATAACACTCCAAAGCTTAGCCCAGTTTTGTCAACTCTACTAGGAATAGATTGCATTACAATCAAGACTTACAAGACCTCTAATATACTGTATATAACATGACTAGTATCTAAGCTCCCAGTTTATTACTGCAACCGCTTTCTCAGGCTTTGTCTTCGTAGTTATTTTGAGCACATCAAAATTTTGTCGTTGTACGGGGCTGGGCCACAGGCCCCACGGGCCTTGGGCCCAAGCCTCACGATGCATTATATGACCCTGTCCCCATCTGGGCCTTTAGCCTTGATCCAGACGCCTCAGGGCCCAATCTGGGCCCAAGAGCTGAAATGAGATTGCGCCGTCCTGGATACCCAAAGCAAGCCCCTCCCAATCGTCTCTAACCCGGTCGGAGCTGTTATTGCCCAGAGACGCCCTATACTCGGCTGCTCGGTAGTGCCTTCGAGAATATCGCTGCCGAGTGGGCTTTTGGAGGTGGGAAGAAATTCCAATGCCATTACCACCTTTCCCGACAGAACATCCACTTAGAAATGATGGAATTGGACCCCCATTCGCACTAGTAAGGGGGAGTAATCATAACACCTCCACTCACCTTAGCCTATAAATAGGAGAAGAAAATGAGGAATAGGGGTTGGAAAAGGGGGAGAGAAAACGAAGAAGAAGAGAGTGACTAAACCAAGAAAGAAAAGGGGTGACTCTGTGAAGTAAAAGGAAGGATCAAAGGAAACAGGAGTGCATTTGGGTCACCGAGCATAGGGCCACCCATAGTAAGGAACCCAAAGCCCACAACACAAATAGATTGTGAGCCCAAGTAAAGGTTAAGCCCAAGAACCATATTTTGGGTACGCATAACTGGCGCCGTCTGTGGGAATCTCCTACGATGCTATGATTCTACCAGGATGTGCACGGGAAAATGTCTAGAGGACAATCAGGGAGCTATGCTGAAAGTGGCTTTGGGGGATCTTCTCGAGGATCCACCTGGTGGGAAAGAAGGCAAAAGGGACGCGAAGATAGGGAGTATGAGGAGCAAGGCGAGTCTGGCCTTGGAGAAGGGTCGTTTTAAACGTACCAGACAATATCCGGTGCTTTGGGGCGCAATCGTTTCAATAGAAGGTATGAAGAGCTTGAGCGGAAGGATGAGGGACTTGAGCATCTACGTAGGTTGGTGAGGGATTTGGAGTTGGAAGCTAGAGGTAGGCGTCGGAGAAGGGACCATGAGAAGTAAGGAGAAGGGTCGGCTAGTGTAAGGGGTTACCATGGAGCAGGGTCCCATCAATCCGGATCTCATCGGCACCGAGATCGCTCGCGGGAATATGCAGACCTGGATTTGATTTCCCCGGAGGAATGATGACCCTGGAATGTTGCCATGGACACTATGAGCCGCGCATTACGCCGACCTGCCCGATCACCGTTCTCGAGGGACATTGAACGGGCCTCTATGCCGAGCAGATTTACATGGCCGCTGTTCAATTCTTACGATGGAAAAATGGACCTTGTAGAATATGTAAGCCATTTTATTTAAATGATATCTTTGCACACTCATAACGATGCATTGATGTGTAAGGTATTTCTCTCGAGCCTTGGTCCCACTGCTTTGAGGTGTTTCAATGGGTTAGGGAAAGGCTTAATTCATAGTTTTTTCAAGTTGATTCAAGAGTTTGGTGTCCAGTTCATGACTTGCAGTCGAGTTCCGCAGCCCGTAAATGCGTTGCTATCAATGAAAATGGGGGCTGGGGAAACCTTCTGTAGCTACGCTAACCGGTACTAGGAGCTGTACAACGAGATTGGCAAAGGTAACGAGAAAATCGCAGCAAGTACTTTTCGGATGGGATTGCCCGAAGATTCCGAATTGCGAGACTCGTTGACGAGGAGGCCTCCCGAGGATATGAGGTAGTTGATGAGGCGTATTAAGGAATATAAACGGTTGGAGGATGATCGGTTGCAGAGCAAAGGTAAGACCCCTGTCGTAAATCATCCTTGGCAGAATGATTTACAATCAAGGCCTCGGAAGGATTTAAGGATTCAAGAGCGAGGGCCATAGATGGGGGAAGTGAATGTAGCCTTTAAGGAACCGGTGCACAGGATTATGGATCGAATCAAGAATGAGCCATACTTCTGGTGGCCAAACAAGATGGGGGGTGACCCTTTAAGGAGAAATCAGAACCTGTACTGTACTTACCATAGGGATAAGGGGCACACCACCCAACAGTGCAGAGTGTTAAAGGATCATTTGGAGCAGTTAGTGAAAGCGGGGTATCTGAAAGAGTTCGTGGTGGATCCTAGGAATCAGGAAGCCGGGCATGGTGCTCGGCCTCGTGGGAATCCTTTCCCACCCCCATTGGGAGTAATAGAAGTCATCCACGCAGCCCCAAGGGGCATTCAGGTGTCCAAGAGGAAGAGGGTGTTGGCTGTGGTATCGGTGGAAAGTAGCACGGGTGAGCAGCCCTCTGAGAAGAAGTTGAAGTACACTCGGGAGCCCATTGCCTTCAATGATGATGATCTGGAGGGCACGATTCAACCACATGATGATGCTTTGGTGGTTGCAGCCCGAATAAATGGTTTCATAGTAAAGAGAGTATTGATAGATCAGGGGAGTGGTGCCGAGGTGATGTATCCCAACCTGTTCAAAGGGCTCTGCCTGAAGAATGAAGATCTCTCCAAGTACGATATGCCTCTGATGGGGTTTGATGGCCCCATGGTGATCCTAGAAGGGCAGATCTTGCTTCCCGTGAATATGAAAGGTAAAGAGGTCACGGTAATGTTCATAGTGGTCACTTCTTTTTCTTCGTACACGGCGATCCTTGGAAGGCCGTGGATTTATGCAATTGGGGCTGTACCATCCACCTTGCATGTAAAGGTTAAGTTCCGCATCGAGCAAGGAATTGTCGTAGTAATGGGCAATCAGCAAGTGGCCAGGTAGTGCTTGGTAGCCGTAGTTGACCAAGGAATCAAGCAAAAGGAGTCACCCGAGGAGACTCCTTTATAGCAATTACAGGGACCCCAAGAAGAAGCGGGGGCTAGCTGTGCCGAGGACTTGGTGAAAGTAAGGATATTACCGGATGATGACAGGAGTTTTCTGATAGGAGCAAGTATGAAGGACAAAGAGAGGGTAGAGATGTTGCTGTTTCTTGTGCAGAATATAGACGTGTTCGCTTGGAGCCCGTATGAGGTGCCCGGGGTGGACCTTGAGTTCATAATTCACAAGCTCAACGTGGATCCCTTGTACCCTTCCAAGAAGCAGAAGTCGAGGAGATCGGCTAAGGAGCACGTCGATGCTGTCAGGCAAGAGGTCAAGAGATTGAAGGAAGCTAGGGCTATAAAGGAGATTTTCTTCCCGAAGTGGCTTGCAGATACCGTGGTGGTAAAAAAGAAGAACGGAAAATGGAGGGTCTGTGTTGACTTTACTGACCTGAACCGAGCATGTTCGAAGGATCCATTTCCCATGCCGAAGATTGATTAGCTGGTAGATGCCACCTATGGGCACCCAAGGATGAGCTTTCTGGACGCTTTTCAAGGTTATCATCAGATTGCCTTGGCTGCCGAGGATCAGGAGAAGACATCATTCATATCCTTTGATGCTAACTATCATTATACCGTGATGCCGTTTGGGTTAACGAACGCTGGGGCCACATATCAACGGATGATGACGAGAATGTTTAGAGATAAGATTGGGTGCACAGTTGAGGTGTACATTGATGATATGGTGGTAAAAAGCAAATGGGAAATGCAGCACATTGATGATCTCAAAGGGGTGTTCGAAGTACTTCGACGGCACAAGTTGCGCCTCAATGCCGATAAGTGTGCTTTCAGAGTGGGGGCTGGCAAGTTCCTAGGGTATTTGATCACTAACCGAGAAATAGAAGTCAACCCCGACCAGATTGAAGTAGTAAAACGCCTCAAACCGCCGAGTAATCCAAAGGAAGTCCAAGTACTGACCGGCATGTTAGCTACCCTTAATCCGTTTATTTCCAAATTTGCCGATCGATGCCGTCCGTTTTACCAGCTTTTAAAAAAAATGGAAGGGATTCCAGTGGAATGAAGATTGTGAAAGGGCTTTTCAGGGTTTGAAGGAATATTTGATGTGGGCCCCTATACTGACAGCCCCAGAGCCTGGAGAGGACTTATACATGTATCTCTCGATGTTCGAACATGCTGTGAATGTCGTATTCTTGAGAGATCAGGGTGTGCAACAGCCTATATACTATATTAGCAAGACCTTGGTCGATGCCGAGATGAGGTATTTGCCTTTGGAGAAGTTGGTGTTGGCATTAGTTCATGCCACGAGGAAGCTACCCCATTACTTTCAGGCTCATACTGTTTACGTATTGACCGAGTATCCTCTACAGTCGCTGTTGAAGAGATCTGATTTCACGGGAAGAATAACTAAGTGGGGAACTTAGTTGGGCTCTTTCGACATTAGGTACAGGCCTAGAAGCTCGGTGAAGGGCCAGGTCCTCGCCGATTTCATTGTAGAGTTCTCCTCGAGGGGGGGGGGGGAAGGAGATGGTTTACCCTGTAGAGGTAATCCCGTGGAAGGTATTTGTGGACGGTGCGTCCAGTGCATTAGGAGCCGGGGCTGGAATCGTAGTCATCACCCCAGAAGGAATAAAATTGGAGCATTCCTTTAGGTTAGGCTTTAAGGCCTCTAATAACGAAGCTAAGTATGAGGCACTGCTTACCGGATTGAGGGTTGTTTCAGATCTAAGTGCTAAGGAAGTAGAGGTTTACTCGGACTCTCGGTTGGTGGTCAATCAGGTACAGGGGAGCTTCGAGGCCAAGGATCCCCGGATGATGGAGTATTTATGGTTGGTGAAATAAACCATGGACCGCTTTCTGAGTGTTAGAGTGGTTCAGGTAGCCAGGGGGCAGAACCGGCACGCTGACTCTTTGGCCATATTGGCATCATCATCAACCGAGGAAATTCCTCGATTAATAAAAGTAGAGTTGGTAGCAGAATCGAGTATCAATGTAGGGGTGGGTGTTTCACTGGTGACAACAGTTGAGCCATGTTGGATGGATCCAATCATCAACTTTTTAGTTAGGGATCGAATGCCTGTTGATGAGAAGGAAGCAGAAAAAGTATGCTGGACAGCTGCTCGGTACTGGTTATCAGCTGATCGTAAGCTGTATCAAAGATCTTTTGACGGGCCCTACCTATAGTGTTTGCGCCCCAGCAAGATTGAAGAACTCATGGCCGAGCTACACGAGGGAATGTGCGGCAGTCACATAGGGGGATGTTCTTTAGGTTACCGAGCAATGACTCAGGGATTTTGGTGGCTGCGAATGTAAAGGGATGCTATCGAATATGCACGGAAATGTGAGCAGTGTCAGAAGCACGCCTCGATGATACACCAACCGGCAGGGAGCTTAAATCCCATTATTAGCCCTTGGCCCTTTGTGTAGTGGGGGCTAGATATCGTCGGTCCATTTCCTCGGGCTACAGGAAACTGGAGGTTTGTTCTAGTAGCCGTAGATTATTTCACCAAGTGGGCGGAGGCAGAGGCGTTGGCGAACATCCGGGATGTGGATGTTAAGAAGTTTGTATGGAGAAACATAGTGACAAGGTTCGGGGTACCAGAGTCCTTAGTGTCAGATAACGGGTTGCAGTTTGACAGCAGAGCTTTCCACGAATTTTCTGGCAGTCTCGACATCACGAACCGGTATTCTACCCCGGCATATCCGCAAAGCAACGGCCAGGCCGAGACTACCAACAAAGCCATTGTGAACAGGTTGAAGAGGAGATTTGAAGGTTCTAAAGGCAGGGAGGCAAAGGAGTTGCCTAATGTTCTGTGGGCATACCAAACAACTCCGAAGAGGTCCACGGGAGAAACTCCATTCTCTCTAACATACGAAGCGGAAGTAGTTATACCGGCAGAAATAAACCTGTGCAGTGCCCGAGTTTCAGGATTCAACCCTGCCAAGAATTCGAAATTAATGCTGAAACAATTGAACTTGTTGGAAGAGCGCCGAGAATCGGCAACTATACGGCTTGCAGAATATCAACAAAAACTTGCCCGGAGATACAACAGGGACGTAAGGAGAAGGGAATTTGGAGTGGGAGATCTGGTACTTTGGAAGGTAGTAGGGAATACGCGAGATGTCAACGCAGGGAAGTTAGTGCCGACTTGGGAAGGACCCTATAGAGTCATCGCCATTGCAGGCGCAGGGGCGTACTACTTGGATGATTTGGACGAAAGACCACTCCCCCGGCCATAGAATGCCCATAACCTGAAGAAATTTTACCACTGATTATCAATACGCGGGGGTACAGATTGAGTGTAATGTTATATGTGCATATTATTAATTAATACGAAAGTGATGTTTATCCATGCAGGTGTACTTGTACTTATAATTCCATTGTTGTTAACTCATTAGCCCCGGTCAACAAACGAGAGGAGAATTAAGGCAAATTATTCCAAGGACAGAAACCTGTTCCCGGTTCGATTTTCATCACCGGACAGGTGGAAACCTAATTTCAAAATTCTAAGGACAGAAACCTGTTCCCGGTTCGATTTTCATCACCGGACAAGTGGAAACCTAATTTCAAAATTCCAAGGACAGAAACCTGTTCCCAGTTTGATTTTCATCACCGGATAGGTGGAAACCTAATTTCAAAATTCCAAGGACAAAAACCTGTTCTCGGTTCGATTTTCATCACCGGACAGGTGGAAACCTAATTTTAAAATTTTGACTAAGGCCAAAAACTTGTCCCCAGTTTGATCCTCATTACCGAACAGGTGGAAACCTGGTCTCAAATTTTGTCCAAGAACAGAAACCTATTCCTGGTTTGATCTTAATTACTGGACTACAGGAAACCTTACACTGAGTTATTCCAAGAATAGAAACACACATCTCGGCTCTATTCTAATTACCGGGCACATGGAGCTTACATTAAATTATTCAAAGGACTGTAACTGATCTCTCAGATTCGATTTGAATCATGGAGAAGGTAACTACCTTACACCAAATTTTCCTAGATAATTCAACAAAGGTCGAATTCAGTTCTTTTTATCGATGAGCCAATTCTTTCTAGATATAGGCAATTTCTTCCAGACCGGCCCCGGTCACTATACATGCACAAATATAATCTATCCTTTTTGAGAAAATAGTCTCAATCACCGTTCGGAGGCAAACCGTGATTAGACTGCCCGGTCATGAGGAATAATAAAAGAAAAAAAAAAGGATAAAAACAAAAACAAAAACAAGATGGCAGAGCATGACAGAAAGAATAACTTAGCAGCAGTTGGATAAACATTCATAAATATGGATAAACCAGATGTTTGTTCACCAAAGGAAAGCAAACAGAAATAAATCATTGTTCTGTCACCACAACCGGGTGACTGTAGGCAAACTAAACAAATAAATGTGAAAATTAAACATGAATGGAAAATAAAAGCAAACTAAAAACATAAGTATCAAACTGAAGGATCGGTGGGCAGGAGATGGACTGCATCATTGGCTTGTTGGTCAGGGACATCCTCGGTTGGTGGTTGCTGGACTTGTGCGCCTTCGGCAGCATTAAGGTTGCTGGTGACCTCGTGATCAACAGTCTCTACATGGGTGTCAATCGCTTGCACCAACTCCCTCATGCTGGGAGTATCTTCTTCGTCAGCAACGTTAGCTTGACTCTGAATGGGGGGAGGAGGAGCCGGGTATGGGATTTGCTCTGGATTCCTCAGTGGGGAATCTTTGGGCACTCCCATTACTTGAAGGGCTGCCAACCACCCCTCCCTGAACCCATGAAACTGGGCTTGGTGGACAATAGGCTCCATGGAGTTCTCAGCATCCACGAAGCCCTCATTGTACCACTTATTCTTGCAGGCTTCAAGGGCCACCTTCAGGTTAGCTATTTCGTTAACTTAGGCTAGGTTTAGGCTTTCTGCCTCCGCTAATTTAAGTTCTATACCCCCCAGCTTGGCTTCCGGCTCGGCTAGTTTCTTCTCTGCCACCAACCAAGCTTTCTCCGAAGACTGAGCCTTCTTTTCGGCAGCCTCAGTAGCTTTACCCTTCTCCTTTGCCGTGGCAGTCGCAACGTCCTTGAGTGCTTTTTCTCGTTCAACATCCTTGGCGAGCTCCTTTAGCCTTTCGCATAGGATATGGGTCAGCTGCATGGCCTAGTAACGCAACAATAACAAATATAAGAGTTATATATAACAAGCATAAAAGTGAAGAGATTACTCATGCATCAAAACAAATGAAAAAGAGAAGGATAGGAAGTTACCACTATAGCTGCCTTGCTATCAACTCTTCGGTGCCGTCCGAGAAGAATTGGACGTCCTCGGGCAGTAAAAGACCCTGCACCAGCCTTTGGGCGACTTGCCCTCCTTCAGCCTGAGCCCACATCCTCACGCTGGCAAACGCCGATAGAGGCTCGTTGCCAATTCTGAAAGCGGTCTACCAGCCCACCTTAGGCCGGGAAGAGGATGCAACATTTGTCCCGACCTGGGTAGCTAGTCAAGAAGTGCCAGCCGGTTCCCAGATCGTGATCCTGCCGGACACCCGGGGAGGGGTCTTGGCAGGAGTGTCGCTCGGAACCCTGGGAGGCTGATCGGCGATGCATTGCTTCTTTTTTGCACGGCCGGCAGGGGGAGGAGGGGGAGTTTGATCTTTACCTTGGCGCTGTTGAGGCTGAGCCGAAGGACCTGTTCGGGCAAGAATCGGTCAACAGTCATCATTCGCTTGGTCACCATTTCTGCGCTTTGGTTGACCTCGGTTGCTTCTGGCTCGGCTACTTGGGTTGGGGTTTCTGGCTCTTCAACAGGCACGTGGACCTTACGGCTTTAAGACACACATTCAGCCGATTCATCTCTCACCGGTGCAAGGTCCTCCGCTGTGGTATATCTGGGGCCGAGGTCCTAAGCTTCACTAATTGTTAACGAGGGCGGAAGAAAATTGGTGTGCTGAATGTCGATGTACGATAACAACGGGCTATCCACCAACAAAGCTGGCCCGAAAGGCTGCTAAGTAGTATAAACGGGATTGCAGCTGAGAATTAGATGCGATGCCCGGAGCTACCCATCGAATTAAAATTAAATGTTCACTAATTGAACATTTTGCTTTCTGCATCAAACAATACAAAAGCTGGTTAGTGCCTATTTGAGCAAAACAATCATGAATAAAACGCAATTAAAAAGTAAAAGATGTTCGGTACCGACCAACATCACGTGGTGAAAGTGGGCAGGGGAGCTCATCGGCAAGCCAATTGCCGCTCACCCGAACGAATTCTCCCGCCGAGTTTCTATTGGAGTCGGGAAGGCATAATATAAGCTGTACCCGCATGTCCCTAGTCTTTAAATAATAATCGGACCTAATATTGCCACATAAACTATACATAAAGTTGATGTCGTGATGGTTCAGTTGCAACCCATATATTTGGTTTAGCCTATTAACAGAACTCACAACTCGATAAAAATTGGGGGGGGGGGGGAGTTGGTCGGGACATAGGCCATAGAACCTAAGGGTACCTACAACGAATGGGTCCACGGGAAACCTAACCCCACCCTCTAGTATAGCCATCAAGGGAAAAAATGCTACGTTTGGGCCAGAGCCCCTTTTGAAAGCAATATCGCTCTCGTGACAATAGGCAATATCGACATCCCCAGGGACGCCATAGGCTTTTCTAAAGTTGGCCAAGGCAGCCCCAGGTGCAAGAAGATGAGAGCATCCCATTCCTAAACTATAGAGTGAAGAAAAATTGAAAGGAAGAAAGAGTAAAGAAAACTTACTTTGGGCTCTAGAGAGTGATGATCTAGAGTTTACGCACAGGAGAGTGATGATCTGGAGTAGAGTGTTTACGCACAGGAGAAGAATGCTTGGCAGGGAGAAAGTTGAAGGAGAAAGGATGTAAAGAGTGATGAGGGAAATCAGAGGGAACTATTTATAGGGTCCAAATGGGGTTAAAAGCATTTAGGGTGAGTTTGGTTCAGCTTTTTGAAACTGGGCTTTTTCCAAAAAGTGGAGTTTTCAAAAAATGCATAATGAAAAAGTGCTTTTTCAAAAAACTGAGTGTTTGGTAAAAGCTGTTAAAAAGTGCTTTTTGAAAAAGCTGAGTGTTTGGCTAGCACTTATAAAAGTGGCGGTTTGAGTGGTAAATTACCAAAAAGGACAATGTATATGTAAAGTATTGTGAAAATACTTTCTAAATTTTTTTATTATAAAACTTTCTAAAAGTTTTTTTCTAAAAAGAACTTTCAAAGTTTCTAAAAAAATTATTTTTTTTCTCACCAATATTAACTAATAATAACCTATCACTTAAAATTTATTGTGAAAATATTGTGATTACATTTCTCAATTTTAATTTCTCATTCTTTATTTTATTTTTCCCTTATTTCTTTACCTTTTTTTTTCATCCATATTTCCTCCTTTTTTTTCTTCTTTTTTTTCCCTCTTTTTTTCTCCTCCACACACGTACCCTTCTAATTATTTTTTTCTTTTTCTTTTTCTTTTTTCTTTTCCTTTCTTTCCCCTTTTTCCCTACTCGGACACTCCAGAACATTCCACTTTTCTTTTCTTTTTTTTCTTTTTCCTTCTTTCCCTTTTTCCCTTACCACTTCTTCCTCCAGAACGTTCCCCTTTCTTTTTTTTCCTTCTTTCCCCTTTTTCCCTACCACTTCCTCCAAAAAATTCTAGTTGCCGCAAAACTCTTTTTTTTTTTTTTTTTTTGACATTTTGAAAGCTACAAGGAAGAGAGAAGATCCCTTAAGTCTCTGCCACCATTGGGTTTGTTTTTTATTTTGATTTTGGGTTTGGGTTATGGGTTTTCAGTTGATGGTTTAATTTTGAGTTGATTTTCTGTGGATTTTAGGTTTGATTTTGAGTTGATTTTGTTTTGGGTTGATTTTGAGTTGGGTTTGGGATGGGTTTTCCAATGGGGTTTGAGTTGATTTTAAGTTGTTTTGTATTAATTTTGAGTTATTTTTGGTTTGGTTTTGTTGATTTTGTGTTTGGATTATCAAATGTTGAAATGGGTTTTGTTGATTTTGTTGATTGTGGTGGTAGACCGGTGATAGTTGGGTGGTGCTGTGTTTGTAGCAGCACGGTGAGGGCAGAGCAGAGAGAAGAGATGAGAGGGATGAGGAATAGATGTGAGAACTAAGAACTGATGAAGGGTAATTTGATAATTGCCCGAAGAGTCCAATGAATAGTTGAGCAACGCGCATGGACGTTTTCTAAAATGGACCTCCGGAGCTCCTTTTCCATCCTGCGTGTTCTCTTCACAAACCCAAACGCAACTTTTTCCAAAAAGTTGCGTTTTGGTCTCAGCCAAACGGGTTTTGGACATTGGCTTTTTTCAAAACGGGCTTTTTAGGCTGGGAAAGTGGAAACAAACAGGCTTTTAATGAAAAAGGGGAGGTGGGAAAAACTTTTCGAATTCTTTTTGTAACTGCCATGCGCGCCGCCTCGGTTCACGAACCGTCAAGTTATGATGACGATTACACCTGACAGTCTGGCATGACGCACCTTTCAAGAGCACATAAATGAATGTCCTATCCGTTCAGTCACTGATGCATGAGCTTCCCGAGGAGCCTCTATCGCATGTCTTCCTTGATTCATGCCCGGGATCCGGACACGAATCAAGGGGGGGCTATTGTACGAGGCTGGGCCACAGGCCCCATGGGCCTTGGGCCTAAGCCTCGCGATGCATTATATGACCTCGTCCCCATCCCGGACCTTTAGCCTCAATCCAGACGCCTCAAGGCCCAATATGGGCCCAAGAGCTAAAATGAGACTGCGCCGTCCTAGATACCCAAAGCAAGCCCCTCCCGATCGTCTCTAACCCGGTCGGAGGTGTTATTGCTCGGAGACGCCCTGTACTCGGCTGCCCGGTAGTGCCTTCGGGAATATCGCTGCTAAGCGGGCTTTTGGAGGTGGAAATCAATTCCAATGTCATTACCACCTTTCCCAACGGAACATCCACTTAAAGATGATGGAATTGGACCCCCATTCGCACTAGTAAGGGGGAGTAATCATAACACCTCCACTCACCTTAGCCTATAAATAGGAGAAGAGAATGAGGAATGGGAGTTGGAAAAGGGGGAGAGAAAACGAAGAAGAAGAGAGTGACTAAACCAAGAAAGAAAAGGTGTGAATCTGTGAAGTAAAGAGAATGATCTAAGGAAACAGGGGTGCATTTGGGTCACCGAGCATAGGGCCACCCATAGTAGGAAACCCAAATCCCACAACACAAATATATTGTGAGCCCAAGTAAAGGTTGAGCCCAAGAATCATATTTTGGGTACGCACAATCGTCTTTGAGCAATTTCTAACCCGGACTCAACCTTTTTATCATGGTAGATTGACAACATTCAATATTTTGGACCTAACCAACTAAAACCTAAAATACATGAGAATTCGACGTCATGGAATTAGCCAACATTAAAAATCCTAACAAAAATTCTAAAACAAGCAAGGAACTAATCAAAAAATTTAAAACATAAATAAATGGTGGCTAGATAATCTTCGTGTTTCTTTTGTTTATAAATTATGAATGTAAAAAATACTTTTAAGAATATAACGAAGTCTACTCAATAATTTTAAGAATCTCAAACTGATCATGGCCTTCAATTCTGTATTTGTGACCAACTTAATTATCACTTGGGTATATTAATATTATATTATTATAATTTAGCAATTCATTTCAATATTGAAAAGCCTTGATCTTATTCATATTAGTGATTAAATCACCTTTCATCTATTTCCTGCGAATATATTCCATTATTTTCAGCGGTAATTATATATATTAATTAACCATCTAAAATAAATGGTAGATTTTTTTGTTGTTGAGAAATTGGATTAAATGAGAAGGGAAGTTATGTACTGAATTTTCACTGACAAGCTTTGTCACCCTAATTGGCTGAGAGACTAGCAAATTGATTTTTGTTTGAATCTCTGAATCCTATTTTACCCATGATCAGGTCTATAACAAATCTACGTATTACTAAACTTATTTTCCATCTTATAAGTTTTTTTTTTTTTTTTTTTTTGGGCTCCAAACTCAATAGCTTTTGTTGGGTTATAAATTAACCCGGTTAATCAATATATGTTATAACCAAAGCTCGACTTTTATTGATTTTCCACAATTTTTCCACATCAACATTTTTTGCTGTATATTTTTAATTTGATTTAATTCTTTTAATTTTATAGCACCAAATTGCGTAAATTTATTAAATTTCTTTAAAAATAAAAATAAATTTAGTTGTTTTGTGCCATACAACCACTATTCTGTAGCTTATACCTAAATTATCACCTAATCGAGAATTTTTTGATATCCTAAAAATCATATAATCCATTAATATAAATCTATCCTAAAAAAGTAATTATATCTCTATTAATTTGATACTCTTTACGTTGATGATATATATATATATATTTTTTTTTTTAAAAATTTTATCATATTTCGTTATATCTAACAATCACGTTTTCTTTCTCTTCTTCTTTCTTTTTTCATTTTTTTAATATTAACGCTTGATTAGAAATTAATATAATTTCACAGATTTAAACTCGATAATTATATCAAATGAGACTCAACAAATATATCATTTTAATTTCAATAAATTTATATCAAAATGGACTCTACCAACATATCTATCTTTAAATTTAAAAAAAAATTATATAACCAAATTTGATTAGAACTACAGCCCTAACCAAATTTGATTAGGAATCCATAACCCTATATTATTTGCGTCAGTTTTTTAGGATTATTTGTTACAATTTCAACTCGCTTTTCATTCCTATTATATTTTAAAGGTTTTTGATTATTTTTCCAACACTACTCGCTTCTTGCATTTACTTTTGGTTCCTCGGGATACCTTCAAAACAAAAGGCATATGTAAAGTTTTCTTATCGTGTTTAATGTTAACATATATGAGAGATATTTTGGTCAATTAGAAAAAGTTTGATAAAGATAAAAGGAAAAAGAATTAAAGAACGCTACTAACTAAAAAAATAAAAAATAAAAAAATAAATAGTGAGTGTATTAGGTAGGCTTTTGGAGATTGTTGTTTTTATTTTTGGAATTCTTTATGTTCATGTGTATGTATGTATTAGTTTAATTAAATTATCTTTGAAATCTTTGGTTTTACTGAATATCAAAAAATGGCAATAGAAGCATGTCTCAATATTTGAGTTTCGTATATGTGTTCTTGTAGTTTAAACTTGGTATTTGAATTGTTAAATTGTTAATTCACAGCTTTCATTGTTCATCTATTAATCGCTTAATAATAATATTGTTATTTGCAACTGCCATGATACGATATCAATGATGTGATCATTTCGAATGCTTTCTTTTAGAGTTTAGATAGAAGTCTATTTTATGATTAAAAATTTACAATTAAAAAGATTCTTGAATTACATTTAAAAAAATATATTATTGGATACGTTGATCTAAATGACTTCTATTAAACTCTCATCCTTATGGCATCATTAAAAAGAAAACTCATATAGATAGGTATTAGGATATTATTTAGAACACCACGCACACCTTGAGGCGATTGCCACTCCACAAAGATGCTACTGTACGCAAAAAGAAGAGCCTCTGGATTCAAGTCTCCGTGAGAGCCACATTATACTTAAATTAACAGTAAAATTTATTCAGACAAAAAAAAAAAAAGATATTATTTAGAATCATCATAATGCTGGGACTAACGTATTACATGGTACAGATGAATCGTAACATACTATGCTATAAAATAAAATGATAAAGTTTAAATACAAAATCGGGTTGTAACCTTAGGCTACAATCTTACTCAATAAAATAAAAATTACTATATATTTTTGGTAAAATCTGAACTGCTCAATTATATGCTTCTTACTTCTTAATATTATTATGTCAAATTTATTAATCAGATATTATTATTTACTATATGATCTATAAGCTTTTATTTTTTTATGCATAATTTTTAAAACTACAAGAACTTCTGCAGCAATTCTAACACTATTGATGATATTGCTATTGATCTTCAATTTTCAAGGAAATTTTGCAAGTATATAGTTTATAAGAAGAAATGTAATCCAATGGTGGATTTGTCAAATCCAACTCCACAAAAGATATTAAGTAAGGTTGTGTTTTAGGCTATAATTCTATTTTGTAGCTAAACTTTGTCCAAATAAAAATTGGGCTCATGGTTATCTTGTCTTGCAAAAATGGTTAAATTCTCATTAATTGTGATAGTTTACTTTTTAGGTAAAATAGAAAACTCTATTAACTAAGTTTTAAGAAATTTAAAATTCATTTCAAAAATCTCCGTAACATTAGATTTTAGAGTAATTACACATAACCCACCGTGGTTTCAAAGTAAAAATCACTTTGCCTACCCGTGGTTTGAAAAGTATCACTTAACCCACTGTTATAAGCTTGGCTAACTTCCGTAACTCATCTCAAGCTCCAGCCTAAGAGGTAAAGACACATCTTAACCCAAAACACAACATAACGCAAATCAAAACACCCAAACTCAAAAATCTTTCTCGAGAGAGAGATCCGTGGTGAGATCAACGTGTTCTTCACTCGGGAGTGTCCGGAGGGGAGAAAACACAAGTTTCGCAACATCGAAGCTAGGAAGGTAGTTTCCAATAAAGAAAATCAAGGTATTTCAGGTTCGTTTCGATGGCTTCCTGCATTTTGCTCAAGTGCCAACTTACTATGTGAAACTCTAATTTGTACTTCCTGTGAATCGTGGTTTTGTTGATATGTCTTCATCGTTGGTAATTTCTCAAAGTTCATGTGGGCATACGCGTAACGAGCCCAAAGTAATCATAGGAATTACAATTGCAGGAAAATATATCATTCCTTGCTTTTCCAAATTGCTTTGATTCCCATTTGATGATGCATTCTTGTAATACTTGTGAAATATATAACATGAACGATTTATATAACCACATGAATTCAAGTAGCCAGGTCCTACTCCTAAACTTGGCTGAATTAATACTGAGCTCTTAAATTTCTTTTCTCCTTTCTCCTATCTCGCCCTCCACCAGAGTCCTCAAAAGCTTTGCGGGTTTGTAGTGGTCTCATCGTGGCTTAGCTCAGGTGTACTGGACAACTATGTTGTTTTTTGTGGAATTTTGAGTTTCACAGTTGATTCTGCTGACTGCTCAGCTTTTGACTCCGGGTTTTAGTTTTAGCTTTGTATTTTTTGGTAAATGTTGCATCTTTGCTCTTGTGGTATGGAATAGAGTGATGAAGAAAGGGTAGTTTGACTTAGCTTCGAGAAGATACTGTACAGTAGCCTCTCAATTTTGGAGTTCCCGGTTAGTTTGGTTTCAGGAAGTGGGCTTGAAAGATTTTTGGGTTTTATTTCTGAGGTGATAAGGTGGTGAATTTGATTTGATTATCACTTGATGGTGATTTATGGGTAGTAGAACAAAGGAAGATTGTATTAAGATACTTAATGCTAAGTCTCTAAGAATTGGAAGTTCTAGTTTTTTTGGGTATGTTCATGTTCAAGATTTATGAATTGAGAGAGAGACTAATACCACTTTTTGATCTTGTTTCTCTTGCATTTTGTGCTATTTTTTGTTTTGGGAGGAGAGACATAAAATTTGGAGCAAAAATACCTATTTACCCCTGATTTTAACAGAGGCTGCCACGAAAAACAACTAACATACCACAGTGGGTTAAGGATACTTTTCAAACCACTGGTAAAGTGATTTCTCGCCCAAACCACAGCCTACTGTGTGGTGGGTTTAGTGTAATTATCTCCTAGATTTTATTTAATTATTTTAATAATTTTATATTGTAAAGACTAAATTTATACATTACATAATAATTATTACTTTAGTTACTCTTCTAAATGATGGAGATATGAGAAAGCAATTTGTAGATCTACTTCAAGATAAGAAAATTAGATTTGATATGGATAGTAGATTTAATTGCGCTATATTGTATGAAGTCATCACCATATTATAGCCCATGCCTGAATGCTATGTGGAACCCATGATATGAAAGAAAAATAATTTTTCTAAAACCATTATATTGAAATACAAAAAGTACTATTTTCATTCATTTTCAAGTTATACATTTTAAAGTCAAGTCATAGACTTGCACAAAATAAATACTTTTAATTTTATTTAACTATCCTGCATCGGTGACAAAGTTAGCGACTAGTTAATTACCATTCTAAGTTGATTACTAGCTTCAAATTTATATGCGAAATAAAGTGGAGGCACAATCAAATTACCAAACTAAATAAGGTAGCAGAAAATAAGTTTCACAATAATTTGATCACGATGAGAAAATCTTTGCAGACAAAAACCTCACCGAGTGAATTTCAGGTCACAACTCCTAAAAAATCCACTAATAAAAAACAAACAATTATAAATATAAGGAATCTTTCCCCACTAGCTTATCTCAAAATACTTAATTACGCTTGAACTTATCAGTCCACACCCAATTGAATTTATTCTTGTAGGATTCCAAAGACGTGATCAACTCTTTTGCACGAATCCCACTATGTGATTAAACTACAAAGAACTCTTTTCCGATCAAGGCTATTGATTTATGCTAGCCACATAAAAATACCAATAAGATCTTCAATTGTTAGTGTCGCAGACCTTTGCTTGGTGCAGAACCCAACAAGATTTCTTTCTTCTGTTTTCTGGAAACTCACAAGTTCAAAAGATGGAGGCTAGGGTCTCAATATTGAAAAATATAAAGCATTATGATTTTCTGTCTCTACCACTTTATTTAAATAGGAACTTAATGAAAGATGAATAAGCTCTCCTATTAGTTTACACAAATTCATAAACAAATAGCCGCTTAGGAATAAAATGTTGCAGACTATAATTTAAACCCATAGCTCAATAGATCGAGGTATCAAGCCGTGCATCAAGCTTCATTAAGTCTCGAGAGATCGACATGTATCGAGAGGTACTGACCTCGCAAATCCTTTCTTAGCGCTTCTTGAGTAGTCTTGTGTCTTCAATAATACCACTTGTAATTTTCTTCGTGATGTTCTTGAACACACTAGAAACTAAGACCCAATTACTAGTAAGTGCCATGCTTTTGTCAAAAGATATGCTAATTACATAAAAATGACTCACTGCTTTATATACTTATACAAGCAAATAAATACTTATTAGTCATTTGTTTGGATAAGTTTATTTTAATGATTTTATTTTGTGTATTATATAAAAATACAATTACGCCTTTAAAAATATGACGCGACGTAGTGTTTTTGACTTACATTTATGGTGAATCCTAACAATTTAATTCATGGATGGTTCCATTATGAATGCAAAGTGAGAACATCAGTCATAAACTCATCCAAACGTACAAGATGTCCATCATTAATTACTAGGTATTCGGGAGTACGTTGATATGATCCTCATCCTCTCATACATTGTTGCATGATGTGATCTCACTACACGAACACGAGATTCACTATAACGTGGAGAAGAGAGCACTAACGGCCCCGTACTCAAAAATACCTAATAATTACTTCTTAACAATTAGTGAGAGATTTAGGCATGAATTTGAGAAAAATGAAACACTATATCACGTCACTAAAAATACTTTATAATTACTCATCATTTAGTAGGGGTATTATTTATGATCAATGCAGATGATTTGGATTAAAGGGGACAAGAAATTTTATATTGAATTAATTTGTTGCTCAAGTGGTCTAATGATTATGGGAATATGGACGCCAATTGATATTCATGGAAGAAGGAGGTTCATGTCAGTAACACACTTAATATAAATTTTGAGATACCAGACATCTTACGAATTAGTCTCCACATGACATGTGGCCTTATAATTGAAAAACACAAATTACACGTACACCCACCCACCAACGTACAATAAATAAAACATCATTGTGAAAACAAATGAACTAAAAATTTGAAATAATGTTGGTACTTATTACTTTTGGTAGAAAAGAATCTACCATTAAAATAGAAATTAGTTTTTGTTATAGGCATCTCTCTACATTCAAAGTTATCAAGAACAAAGCAAAACACAAGTTAAAACAGCAAAGAATCTAATTTACTAACAGAAATTAGTTTGTTACCCTTCAAACTCCTTTTTTATATATTTTTATAGTTGAATAGTAGTTTAAAATCTAACTGCCGACAAATGCTTTATTATATCCTTCATGCCTCAGATGTCATCAAACATCAATCACATGTCATCAAACAAACGTTAAAATTTCAAATTTCGCGATCTAAAAATTACGATAATAAATATGTCATTGTTTCGAAAGCAACAAAATCCAATTTGAACAAAAATGATACGATGTTAAAAATATGTTAAAACATGAAATTAACCAAGCAAGATTTTCTCAAAATTCATACATAAAAAAAGATATATGAGACGCTTCAAAAGAAAAAGAAAAAGATATATGAGAGGTTTGAAGAGTTTTTCTCCAAACTAGCTTGGAGATAAACTTTGTTCCATCTCCCTCACATCCAAAGTTATCAAAAACAGTAAAAACACAAGTTAAAGAGGGACCGAGCTTGAAGGGCATCAAAAAATTTGTTCACTATTTATGCAAGAGTTATGAAGAAAGTGCACTAATTAAGGATGGATAAAGCATCTCCACCAATAAACATATATGAAAAATTAAGAGGTAAATTTTACTTAGGTTGAACTTGAATTTGATTCATGAAGAGAAACTTTGTAATTAAACAAATGTGGTAGTTTAGAACAAAAAGATTAAAAAAAAAAAAAAAAAGCTTTTGACTATCACTATCAGATGCAGTTAAAGTCTCCCCATTTTATCTTCTAAATTGACTAGTGATTTTATCTACAAAGTGGTTTCACTTTCTCATACACGAAACTTAATTTTTTATAGATATATATAGATAGAGCATCTCCAACACAATTAGATTAGAGTTGCATATATATCTCCACCACAACATGAAAATTAAGAGGTAAATTTACTATATTGAGTTTGATTCATGGGTTGAAAGATTTTAATTGAAATGGTGCTGTGCCATTCAAAAACAAAAGACTAAAAAAAAAAGATTTTAATCTTTACTATCAGCTGATGTTAAAGTCTGACCGTATTATCTTCTAAAATTGACTAGTAAATTTTAATCTACCAAGAGTAGATTCTCACAATGCAATCTCTAGGTCTTATTTAATTTGTGAATATATAAAAGATTTTTTTTTTTTTTTTTGAGAAGCAATATAAAAAAAAAGATATGCTAATTAATTACTAGAAATGTGGTCCACAAGCTCCATGTTGTCTTATAATATGATGTCCTATATTTATATTATCGATTCTTAAAATATAAATATATATATATATTATACTTTCCTTATTAGTAATATAATGTTTTGCAATAAGTAGCATACGTACGACAAGCATCACGATCACGTTTAGGTTTGCTTGATGTTTAATAATTAATAGGGAAGTTAAAAAGAAAAGAAAAAGAGAATATATATCTTTACAGCTTATTATACTTGTCGTGGGACCAACCACAGAAATTGCCTCGATGCTGCCCTAATATCATACAAAATTAGCTTTGACTTCAACATTCTATTTATGATTTGTTAGGTAATATAAATTTTTAGATATACCACTGCACACCAAGAATATTGCTCTATAAAGATAATACTACAGTGCTATGAAGCACGATTCAAAGCCTTCAGTATGAAGCTTTTACACACATATACAATTGGGACAGCTGTAGCAGAAATTCCATCTTCAGAGTAAAAAAAAAAAAATAAAATTTAGATACAATGTTTTTAACTTTAAAGTTGTTGTTTTGGCACCCTGGGCCAAATGACCTATGGAATCTGTTTTTAATCAAAGCAATATTTATTTTCATAAATAATTAAATTTAACCTTGTGGTTTATTGGTCATAATTTTTATTATGTATAGAGTAACTTATGACATCTGTTTCGAATGATTCTACTCTTTATCATCACACTAAAACACTAATTGATTTTAATGCAGTTATAATCGCACCCCAAATCTTTTATCAACCATCAAAGACATTTTTCAACCCCAAGATACTTACGGTACAACACCTAAGAAATTAATTATGTATAAGTTTTTATTGATTGTATTTTACTTTTTGGACGAATTTGACAGCAGTAGCTAATCGATATTTTTGCCTAAAATCTATGATTGGTCCCGCCATATGACACTCAAAACTGTCATGTCTCCATATGAGAATCCATAACAAAACTTGACAAACTAGGGCTATGACTAGTCCAAGGAGGATACATCCTAGTCCTATAGACATTTACCTTTCTTCATTAGTAAGCAATATTGCTTTTACCAAATGGATATGGCAGGTGTTATGCCGTTCCTGTTTAAGCTTCAAGCACAGAATCTTTTTTTATGTTTTGATTAGCGCATAAAATATAGTTTGAGTTTTGGCTATTCTGATCACAAAAAGTCACTAAAACCAGCTGAATTAATGAACCTCTATTATGGATTTCGAGCCAATTTGTCAGAATCAATATTCCATGTTTATCAGCATTAATTCTTGAAGCTCTAAGAACTCTATTTTTAGTGATTTACTAGTTACTTAGTTAGGATTACCAAATTCAATTCGTAATTTTTTTGTTATATTTAAATATATTTATCTTGAGGAGAATAAAATCCAAACAAGATGATTATAAAAGCTATATATTTACATTTCCTGGTTGAAAATTTTCTGAATTCGGGTTGTACGTACAGCCAATAATTGAAGCCATGCGATCATACCTAAAAAAAAAAACTAGCAGCTTTCAGTTTATTTATGGCATAGTCTGTAATATGGTACGTACCTTTTGGTTGAAATAGTTTCCATTCATCCAATTATAAAGTAAAATTAAGGAAGTGTTCACCTAATCAAAAATTTAATGAATAAAAAGTCATCGAGGGAGGTTGACTTAGACCACGAAACTCAAAGCACGTGGGCTAACTAAGATGTGCTTAGCGTTCTTATTCGGTGGCGTCAAAGCAAAGACAATCCGTTAAATTGTTAATTAATGATATTTTCTTTTAGAAAATATAGGAAGATATATGATAGTATGCAGTTGATAATCACTTAAAAAAAAAAAGAAGGTAAATTGCAAATTATATTTGGGAGTATTTATTTTTTCTAATTAAATTTAGAATTTAGAGTCAAGAAATTCAAACATTTTCAAATTTTACGAAAATCTAAATTTTAAATGCTGAACAGAAATCCAAATACCTCTAAACTTCGTGTTATAAAATTTAAATTCTCGAAATTTCACACGAAAATTCAAACACCTTAAAGTTAGCTCGATAATCATTCAATTTAACTCATTATATGCAATCTCACATATAATTCTAAAAAATAAAATAGTATAAAATTGATAAAACAAAGGATTTGTGACCCATGATTGGCTACTAGGCTTATGAAAATGTTTATTCATCAGTTCCTTCACGTGATTATATAATTAAACGTAGTAGAGTGCCCTTACAGCAAGACCAACCCAATAATGCATGGTCCATGGTACAACACCAAAAGAAATTATATGTCGTCTATAATTTGGTTCAATTTCATTTAAAATTGTGTTTTTGGGTAGTATAAAGTCATTTAATTTTTAATGCAATGACAACTCGATTTAAACTTATAATTAGAAAGCAAGCTGAAAAATATCTAAATAAATATTGTACATGTTGGAGCAAACATTGACTGAAGCAACTAAAGAGTGAATTGGAGTTTGAGAGTCCCAACTAGTACAAATTGAGCACGGCTATTGAGCCATTGTATTCATCTATACTTCAACAAAGAACTTCTTTTTCAAAGTATCTTCACAAAGATGAGTTAACATACTACTCCACCATCTACACCACCTCCACCTCCTCCTCCTCCTCCTCCTCCACCACCACCACCACCACCACCACCATTGCTATATAACCCTGCTCGGGCATCACTCACCACCACTCACCACCAGACCACTACCCTGGCTATTTTCAGCCACCTCCACTCCACCAACTCAGGCACCACCACCCTCATTATGGTCCACCTCCCAACTGATCCAACCTCATATTGGACACCACCCACCACTCCAGCTCCATCACCAACACCAACCCCACCAATTTATGTGCCTCCTCCTCCAAATGCTTTCCCACCATCATTGTCACCTCCATCTGGGGTCACAACACAGCTTTTATAGCTGTTGGTGTCTCTCTAGGCGGTGCTTTCTTCCTTGCATTCCTTTTAGTCGGTCTCTTCTGCTTAGCCAAGAAAAAGAAGCAGAGGGCCAGTGATGGTTCCCTGCACCAGTTTGTATTGAGGAAGAAGAACGAGTCCATGAAACAAATAGCAACCGGTCCGTATGGCGAGCAACCAGATAATAGAAGATGATGTCCGAATTCATGAAGCTGTACTAGTAGTGGTATTGGTTTGCATGGAGGAGGACCTCCGTGTGAACCAGAGGTACCTGGGGCTCACACTTATCCTCCACCGCCACCAGGACCGTACCAACATTACTAAATAAGCAGAAATCAACATCATCATCTGTCATATGCATTATAATCCTTTCGCTTGTGTGAGGTGCATTCACTTTTATTTTATTACAATACTATTGATACATCCATTTTTCACACTAAATTTTATAATTTATCAATTTATACGACGCTGAAATGATCGATTAAAAATCGGTCAATTTATAAAAGAGGAGCCGACTAAAAATATTTATCGACTAGCGCATATATCACTACGTTATAAAATCGGCATTAATTAAACGTTGCCTAATTATTCTTTATCTGTCAGTTTGTAACCCTGTACTAGTTCGACTGTTTATTTATTTTATTTTTTTATTTTTATGTGGAGTGGATGAAAAAAAAAGAATGGAGCAGTGGAAATGATGTTCTGCTTAGTGATTGGCCTAGCGGCTAGCAGAAAGGGAATACAAGGTCAAGTATCAACAGTGAATATAAAATTTGAAGGTTGTTAGCAAGTATTACTTTGTGATATAATTGTAATTATAATAATTTTCTCAAGAGCATGATTTTTTTTTCATACGCTATTAATGCTTTATTATTGGCTCCTTTTACTAATTTATATAATTCTAAAGCTACTGTATTATACTATATAATAATAAATAAATAAATAAAAATTTAATTACTTTTTGTTGTTGTTAGCAATAATATTAAAAAATATCTATACTTACTACATTACAAATTAATGTGGCAACTTTTAAACATAAGAAAGAAAAAGTTAAAATTATATTTATTGTCACTATCAATTTGTAAGTATTTTATAATGTAATTAATACTTAAAAAAATGTGTGCTCCATACTAACACATTACGCCAAGAACATTACAATTCAGTTCCATAGCACTATCCAATTATAAAAAATAAATAAAGTGTTACAAACCTATATGCTTAAGACAATTCAGTGCTTTATGAAAGCATTTATATAATAGCGACCCTTTAAAGGTGTGTCCAAAAAAGTAGAGTAATAGTTGTGCATATGGGTGAGAGACCCTATGCATATCATCATAATTCAGATTATATCATATCAACATGTCACGAAAAAAAAAAAAAAACACAGGGGAAGGAGGAAAAAAAAAACGAATCAGGTTATGTCATATTGTTGTCTAAAAAAAAGGTTATGTGTCACATTAAAAGGAAGACTTTTCCTTCCAATCATTTCTATCAAGAAAATTCAGATTAATCAGTAAATAAATTTAAAATTTCCCATCCGTTCTCATCACCTTCTATTCGAAAGATTTAAGAGATCCAATGAACAAGCAAAACCATAAACTTCTGAATGATCTGATTGTCATTTATCAGTATAGACGGCGAAATTCTTCAAGACGACTACCTGCTAAGATGCTGAAATGAAGAATTTTATGGCAACATGATTCGGATGAGAAACTTTATTTTGTATTTATAAAAAATTATAAATAAATAAAAACCCTAAATAAAAGAATAACAAATATGCAAGCAACATGAAAAATCCATACATGCAATCTTCAAGTTAAACAAGAAACCGAAAAAAGCCATAAAATGAAAACAAATAAATAAAATTGATGTGGCACAATCCAAAGCATTCATGGATGGAGGGTTAAAGTGTAGAATTTCTATACATGATGTAATATTTTAAAAATGGTAAAAAACCAGGAAAGCATTATCCATATCTACGTACATCTGTGTATTACTTAGGGTATCGCAATATATTTTCCACTTAAATTTTTAACGCCTTTGTTAGGAACCACATTTTGTTGAGAAAAGTCTGAGATATATATGACATTAGATTTTACAGTGATACCAGCTGAAGGCTTCCTCAAAGAAAAGTATTAGCCACATCTAGACTATTGTAATACCTCAAATTGTGTGGTTTTGATTATAGATTATATGAGTGTGTGGTGTGCAAGTGTGTGCTAATCCCACATCATACTAAGTGGATCTTTAGTTTATAAATGATAACACAAGAAGGAGCCCTAATTGCCATTCGACTAGCCCTTTTGGGGTATAAGTATCGATGTATCTAGTACTTTCCTCAAATCATTATAATTTTAATGATGTATGTACCTCTTACCTCACATATTGTGGGTGTCATTTATTGTGTGAATTTTATGACAAAATCATTCAAATTCATAGAAAGTGTCTTATTTTTTTAATTTTTATACGTATTGTTATTTACTATCAAATCAAGCATAATGAAATTTTTTTGAAAGGCAAGATTGATCTTAAATTGTTTATTTGACACAGGGGGCTTTATTGCCACCCCTTAGCTAACTAAAATCACAAATCTCAAATGAATTGAATAGAATTCTACAAAACAATGAACAAAAGAAATAAGTTTAAAAGACTAACTCCACATTTGAATCTCGACCAATTTTTGTGTTGGAATCAGATTCAACATATTAGATTAAATTGGATTATGATTAATGTAAATTGACCAATAAAGATAAATATTTAAAATTTTCTTCAGCCTTCCTATTTATTGAATTACTTCTTTACCAAAAGTCGAAAATACCCTATTTTATTTCAACTCAAAGCCTTTTAAATAAATGAATTGAATTGAATAGTCAATTCAACCCATTCTAATTATAAAAATTAAAGGCGAAACCACATTTTTCAAATCTTACATTTTCACGCTATTCTACTTTCGTCCTATCTTTTATTTTCACCGCTTATTTCTTATCCCGAAAAACGGCTGTGCTCATTTTAGTCCTTTCCGTTAGTGCCCTAACTAAGAAAGTCCTAGGCAGATACTAACTATTAAAATAATAATAAAAAAATTTATTTTGACATTAAAAATGCGATGTCATGATTCAATTGTACAATAATATTAATTTAAATTAAATAAAAAATTAAAAATAGAATTAAAACCAAAATCAAGCATGAATTAAGATCTAAACGTGTCTGAACAAGAACAATAAGAACACAAACCTGCATCTAAGAACACAAACCCGTAAATTAAAAAAAAAAAAAAAAAAACACACACACACACACACACAGATCTCAACATGAGGCACCAAATTCATGGATGAGAACAATGGGAAACCCTTCTCCTTGCACCACATAATGGAAGTCACAAAAGTTTTCATGACCAAAAGATAATGTAAAACAGAACAGATCGAAAAACAAAAAAATGGGTATGCAACAAAACAACCATTCTCGACAAAGAAGTTCCCGTAGACAACAAACACCTAAACCGCATAAAAATAAAAATAAAAATAAAAAAACACAATCTCACGTATCAAAACCCAAAAACCAAAACGATAAAAGCATCAGTAAAAGTGACGTGGGTGAAGGGATAATTTCGGTCCATCCAAAGACTAGAGGTCTCCGATCTGCAGAGTGCGAACCTCGCTTCTGCGCCGCGGGCCGGGCTCGGGGCTTAAGCCCTGGCGGGAGGCAGGCCGTGCCGGCAGCTGAGGGGCCCACATCCGAGGTGGTTTGAACCGGGACGCACAAATGGGCTTGTGGTGGCATCATCATGTAGGTTGTTGCAGCGGTGGGTATCGTGGGTCGGGCTGGCCACTGGTGTGATGTAGCCGGTACGGTGGATTCCTGAGTGTTCAGGGTGGGTCAGTTGCTAGGTCAGGGGTGGTCTAGTGATGGTGTGCTGTAGGCCCGCCTCTACTCTTCTCCACCTTCTCACCACCGTGTTCGACCTCTCTTTGCTTTGATTTCAAATCTCAAATTTATCGGTTTGATATTTTGTTACTTTCTTGCTGTGGCCCATGTGGTTGTTCTATATGCTTAGATCCCTCGTTAATAGTTCGAAAGATTGTTTTGAGCTTGGAATATTGCCTGTTCTTATTTAATTCCTTATTCATGTTTGACTCATGGATCTTATGTTTAATTTTGTGATCTTATTTTTCGAAGTTATTTGGGTGATTTTTGGTTTTCTCAATTTTGAGATCTTAAGTCTGGCCGGTGTTCTTTTTTTTTTTTTTTTTTTTTTTTGAGAAACAAAACACACATACACACACACAAGGGAAAGGGAGTGGGCTCTAACACAAAAAGGCACACACCGTGTTCTGTGTTCTTGTTCAAGATACTTTTTTTTTTTTAATAAGCCGCAATGTATTATCAATAAAAATAGAGTAAAAGGGCACCTACCTTACAAATTGCCAACAAGGTAAAGGTGTTATCCAAAGAAAACACAAAAGCCATACGGAAAGCAAGGAGAATATAGCTACTTAGTGTGCAACACCATTACAATTCCTACTAATCCAAACAAACGAACAAGAAAAGAAACAATCACCGTGAGCAATAGTATTAAGAAGTTAGGTCCGAATGCACCAGGGTAAGTTTTGGCCGGGCGAAGCTGATGAGATCAAAACAATCTTAGCATCCATTCGAATATAACCTTGCTCCATTCTCCATTTTAGCAAGTCAATGTACCCCAGAGCAACACTACTGCCTCGCCGAGGAGTTGCCTTCTTAATCACTTTGCCTAAACTTCTGAGAGGCACTCCATGGTGATCACGCCATCACTTCGTGAATAGCACAAGGTAATAAATGGCCGCATCTATGCTGATCTCGATGCAATCGTAGGTGGAGAGCACTCACGCCCGGACCTGTAGGAAGAACACGAGCCGCTATGTGGGCTACATCAGGAAAATCTCAGAGCACCCAGTCTAGACAAGCCTACTGTAGAGAGCACATCCTAAATGTAGTTTTGATGAAGGGCACGATTTCTGCCAACCAAATTCTTCACTGTAAAACGCCAAACGCAGGGGGTACTTCAAGCCACAACACCACAAGTGGAAATTAAATTAAATAGACCTCGATAATATCCTCGTGTCGGGAAATATCTGTATTCTCTCGTTCTGGGTGCCCAACAAACAACAAACCAAAATGATCCGGAAGGTGGCGCTTGAAGAAGATAAGTGGGCTTTCAAGGATCTACATCGATATCCTTGTAGAAAAGGCAAAAGAGGGGTACTACTTATATGGAAGTGAAGGAGAGGCTTTTCAGGGAAGAAAGAGTTATCCTAATCCTCCAAAGCGAGCATTTTCAATCTCTCAGTAAGCTCAAATCTCCAGAAGTTTATTCCAGAAATTCCACAGGGGGTAAGGAGGTTGTGTTGGGGAGCGAAAGAAGGTGTTGATTTAACCTGTTACCTGGGTCCTGTCCATACGAATGAGCTAGTGGGAAGGTCTAGATGAATAGTGATGGATAGGAATTGTCAGGTCGGCGGGGTTGAAACAACTCTTTGATTCTAATTATAAGCTTCCAGCAAAGGAAGGTCATGGTCAATCGTGTGGCTTACGAGGATAGGTAGTCAGTTATACACTCCTACTGGGGTTGGAATGAATCTTTCCTATCCACATGGGACCCATGGATTTTTGTCCAGATGTCACTTGGAGGTCTCATTGCCCATGTAAAAGCACGCACCTTTAATTATAATTTCTTTTCGATCGCTCAATAGCCCTCCAAATGGGTGAAGCTTCAAGAAGTGCCTGAAAGGCAACCAGCCTTCAAATCGTGTATTTCGACCTCAAGATATTCATGCACAGCCGCCTCGTTTATAACAATCATCCAGGCAGCTCAGGCAGTTGCATTACATGACCTTCGCTTTGAATCCAAGGTCACCTTGACTCTTTAGACAAAGCAGAAGCTTTTCCCAGATCTCCAAGCCAGAAAATGGGCCCTCCGGGATTTCTTAGATTCCACTAGAATCTCCCTAGAGTGGAGTCCGTGATTTCGTGACACTTTTTGGGATGTCAAAGTAAACATGCCGTGTAATTCGTATCGACTGGCAAAATGGTTATGGCAAGTCCTTCTTCTCATCGTTTTAAAGGCACTTTCTTAACAAAATTAATCGCCTAGCCCCCTTTATTTCGAGCATTTAAGGTCAATTGTCGAGAAGGGCAGGTATGCCCCGACAGCCCATCCAGTGCCTTTCACGTGGGACAATGCAAGGCTGATAAAGCCCGCCTCCTTAGCCAAATTAGTGTTTGCATCGGGTGTGCGTAACTGCATTTAGGATCAACAGATAGAAAGACTTATGATTTGCGCTCATCTTCTGCTTTTGTCTTTCTCGAGTATGAAGTACCTGTGCTCGACCGCGTAAATGAGAGCTACAAGCCTCGTGATCAAAGTAGATCGGGTTTTAGTCCCCTCAGCCACCCTCGAGCCGCTTGGCGAAGAGCTCAAGCTCTTTTTCCATTACTTTCCTTCAACTGCCTGATGGTGGCAAGGCATCATTTGGGCGAGGTAGAGGTGGTGGTCGGGAGCTCTGATTTGGCACAAGGCGAGGAAGAGCACCAGGATGGAGGAATGTGGTGGATTGTAGATCGAGGATCTCGGTAATGATCACTTAAGGATTGTTGGTGGGTCACATGGCTAATGGTCCGAGCTAGCATTAGCTGGCCTAAAAGAGGTCCATTGGGGCCTTACGGGCCTCATGCCTACTACAGACCGGTTAAACAAAACATTTTGCAAAAGCCATGGGTTAAAGATTGGTAAAGGCCCATTTTGACTTTCACTAGTGCGAGATGGCTATGGGGACCATTGTCTCCTTTTGCGATTCCAATACCTTGGATGGGACAAGCATATGGTAAGACAAGTCGCACTACGACGAGTAATGTCGAGTGCCACTTGTTTTGTGAAGGCATTTGAGTTGGTATGTTATACACGCCGGTGCCTTCTCGTAAAAGGTAATTAACTCGCCGCACGCGAGCTACTGATCACTCCGATGACTGCCTACTGAATTGCCAAATACGTTGGTGGCGCTGTCAAGCCGCTCGAAAATCCCGGTGGTGTTTTCGTACCTGTGCCTGAGCTGCTCTAGTAGCTTAACCTGCACCATTACTGCAGATCTCGGAATAAGGTACTGCAGCTGACTCTTCCTCATGCCCTACTATTCCACTTGAGTACATGATTCTGCGAGCTTTTCATACTTTTTAGCCGCCTGCTAATCCAAGAGTCGTTGTTATTTCGATCTGGGAAGGAAGACCCGGGATTAATGGTTTTCCCTGCAGGATGTCTACACCCGATTCCCGATTAAATTTTTTCCACGCTACCGTCTCGATCACCAAAGCCAGATCTATTTCTATAACTTCTCCCACCGACCCTATCTTCCTCGTGTTATTCGATTCCATGGGCTATTGTAGACTATGGACTGACCCGCATGTTAATGGAGAAAATCTACTTCTTTAAGTTAGTGACTTATGGGTTCCAGTTTTTATATAAGGTGGCCTCCCTTACAAGACCAAGGTCAGGTCAGGATATGCTCTTGGTAGGCCCATTTCATGGTTGAATGAAAACATAAAGACGCCCTTATCCATACGCTTTCACCTAACTGGTAGACTGACCTGCTTTAATGATCATTATCTCGAGCAAACAGGCCTATGTCTTTGTTGGTGATAAGTCGGCAAGGAGTATGGTGTTTCAGAGTAAAGGTGCGCCTTGTTTGAGTGGAGCTCTATTCTAGCTTCTTCGCACGACATACTTTTTCTATGCGAGAAATGAGGTCCGAGACCTCCATGCCGGAACAGGCGTATGGGATGAACTTTTCGCAGTTGAGATTGAGAGGAAAGACTAGAAATGGGGTGGGCTGGAGGCGGAGGGAGGTGGAAGTGGGTGGACGTAATAGGTGGCCTCGTTGCAAGGTTAGGAAAGTGTGAGGAGGAGACAGTACAGCGGGAGTAATTTGTGAGAGAATTTTTTTGAAAATGTTGTTCAAGATACTTAGATCTTAATTCATGTGAATTTTGATTTTTATTTCTATTTTTTGATTTTTTATTTAGTTAAAATTTTAATAAATACTTTAAAATTTAGATGCTAATGCAGATTTTTTAATGCCAAATAACATTTTTTTTTTATTTTAACGGCCACGCCGCCAAGGCCAACACAGACTCCGCTTGCCACGTGCGTATTTTCCATCTCTCGTAACGATACGACAAAACGAGACAAGCTGTGATAGAGAAAGAAAGTCGATTTAAAATGAAAATAGGGATCCCACCGTGGGACCGCAAGGAATATGTAGACGAAATGTGGTTTCTCGCCAAAATTAAATTATGAATTTGAGGTTTAGTTTTTTTTTTTTTTAATATATAAATAGATAGTGGAAAGGGAGAGTTCAAATACAAACATGTAACATCACAAATGATGTATTATCACTAGCTATCACTTAAACACTCTAATTCATTTCATCAGATTGACTCAATCAATTGCAATTTCATTCCAAATAGAGTATAAAAAGTTATTGATGGAGTATAAAGTGAAATACACAAAAGAAAAATGATTTATAAGATTTTCATTCTTTAACTCAAAACCTGTAACATATGACTCAATAATAGTAACGGGCATTATTTTTGTACGCTTTGAATTAATATGGGTCGAAGTAGTTATTTGAGTGCGCTGAGCAGGAAAAAGTCCAGCATTACAGTTAAGGCCCAATAACATATTAAACTAAAAGTTGTAATCATGGGTTTGGACTTTGGACCAGCACTCGGCAATTACTTCTCATTTAGAAAGTTCAAATGATTAAACAGAACTTTTGAGCAAATTGATGCGAAAACTAAAATTACATACATGTTCTTATCTTACATATAAAATTTGAATAAACTTTTTTTTTTCCTTCTAAAGATTGTATAAGATTTTGAATAAGCTAATTTCAATAGATTTTTTTAACAATAAGTTAGGATAAGAGGGGCTCAATCAAATTTTCTTTCAGAGATAACCTAAAATATTACTTTAATTACAAATCTTTGTGATGTATCACTCATAAATATAGATTTTCTGAAAATTAGCAAAATAAGGTAAAAATTAATGGTGAAAATACAAAACACAGAAAGAAGTAATGCTACGGTGTCAAAGTTGGACCTTTTGGCTTTTGTCTCACATGACCACGTTACATATACATATTCATAATCCCAAAATTCTACCAAAAGCCTTAATGGGATTATATGATTAACACAATATTGAAGAGATGTGGAGCCTTCTCTGTTTTGGAGCAATGAGTTAAAATATTCTTTATGGCACGATATATTTATAAAATTATGTTATATATAGAGGTAGTTTATCATTTTCAAATAAAATCAAAATTAATACATCATAACACAGCAAAAAAAACATCATAAACACCTGGCAATGCAAAACCCAAATAACCTGGCACTGAAAATGTTTGCAGAAGCTTATTACAATGAACCATCACATTGGTGTTTGCTTTGTCATTTCTAGAAATTTAACAGAAGATGAATGAGAATTGAAAATTAAGAAGAATGGCTTCACTTTGCAGTATATGCTACGCAATATACTAATAATCCCTTTAAGTGATCCAGTGGTCCTTCATCCCACCATCTCAGTACTTTGCTCCGTTATTCGAGTCAAATTTTAAGAAATGTATCCATTCCACTTAAGTAAAGGCATTCAAAGGTTAAAACAATTAGCACTCTTTATCTTGTCTCTATAACTTTTAATTGCCTGTATTACAATGAACATCAAAGTCAAGCAAGGAACTAAATGCAGATTGCTGGGTTTGATACAAAGAAAAGCAGATGATACACACAAAATTTACTGATGCTTCTAAAACAAGCAAAATTGCACCATAGCTTGTCAAATAAATTAAGTTATTTAACCACATAATATTGAAAAAAATTAATTGCAATATTTAGGACAATCCAGACGAAGATCCTCGTGCAAAATAAATATTGCATCGCCACTTCCAAAGCTGGCGCCAAGAGAACAAAATGCATCCATAGGAAAACTGCCCACTATATTTTTTTAGCTTGTAACTTTCTCCACATTAAGCCAATAAGCCTTATGTACACTTTACCAAAGTCCTAAAAATATCATATTTTATTCACACATTTATTGCTAAGAGTCTTGTAACTCAATTAATCCTTGTTAGCAAAACATACTGTAGCCTCAAATCCCCCTTAACTATCGAATTGTCCAAAAAAAAAAAAAAATCATACATTCAAAAATTCAATTTCAATTTGTGTCTTTAAACTAAATGAATTGAATTGAAAAGCCAATTCAATCCATTCCAATTAACAAATTAAATTGAATTTAGTTTTAATTTTAATTTTAAATCCTTTTTTATTGGATAGGTTAGGGAGAGTGTGAGATGAGATTTGAAACCACAAACATTTAACACCACAAAGGATGCATTTCAACTAAGCCATTACTTAAACTCCAAAATTACTGACATATTGATTCAATCAATTGCAATTTCAACCGCGTAGAACACAAAAAAATGATCAATGTGGAGTATAAAGCAGAACACATGATTACCAAAAACCTATCAATAGGCCCAATAACTTATTAGACTTAATGATGGTAATTAGTTTAGACCACGCTAGCCCGCAAAAGCGTGTACCGCATGACTCTACCGTCAAAATTGCACCAATCTGATCAAATTCGAGTTAGGCCCATTTGTTTTGCAAAATGAAATTACTTCATTTCTTCTAGAAAGTTCAAATGATTAGGATAATCTTTGCAGAACTATGTTAAACTGATGGTATCCAAATTGACACATACGTTCTTATCTAACAACACTCCTGCGTATTTTACATATAAATTTGAATAACCTAATTTTTTTCCATTGACATTGTTTAACATTTTACATATAGCTTCTTCTTCTCTTTCTTTATTTATTTTATTTTTTTATTATTTTTTTTTATTAATACAAAAAATTAGAATAGAGGATTTGAACCAAATTATTTGTCTTCCTCTTCTTCTTTTCTTCTCATAATTCTCATCTAATAATAAATTATGTTTAAAGGAAATAAGAGTCTTATTTTATATTTTTAGCAAAAAGTTAGATAAATTATTCTCAAGTAGATATAAAGAAAATTTTTGTTGTATTAACTTTTACTTTTTATCTTCACTCAATCACTCTTGACTCCTGTTCTCACGTGTCTGATCCTCACTCAACAATTAATAAATTAAAAGTACTTCCTTTGTGACTAAATGTCCAATTGTTATTCTTTCAAGGTTTTAGATTATTAAAATCGGGTTTGTCGTAATTTCTTTTTTCTTTTTTCTTTTTAAATGCCAAGATATTGATAAGAGGATTATATTTAAGGTTATTTTAATTGTGCTTAGAAAACAAATACAGGATCAAGAGTGTTCAAAATTTTATTTTGTAGGGTCAAAAATAAAATTTTTATATTATATTATATTATATAAATATATATATAAATATATATATATAAATTGCTGCTAGGGGGTTCATATTTGAACCCCCGGGCTATGGCTACGCCACCCATGCCTACATTATGCTTTGCACTGCTTGACATATAGAATAACAATGAATTTTGAACATAATTAGATTTGTTTAGGAATTCCTAATCATGGGAACTATTTACCTATATCGTAACATGCCACCAATTAATTAATTTACAAATTTAGAAGAATAATACTTTATTCACGGTGATGTGATCTTTTGTTCTTATTTGTTAAATAAGTGATTGTGTTCTAATTCTTAACCAAATTATTTGACCCAAGAAAATTAAGGCTATTTCAATTCTCTTTTTGTAAGCTGCAAGAAAGTTGATTTGAAATACATTATATGGCAAGTCATTGCATCTTCTACATTTATTTATATGGTCTTTTTTCAAGTTTCAATTTTCTTTGATTGATATGGATTGAAATTGGTTTAAATAGAACAAGGCCTTAAAGTTGAGTTTTTATTATATTTGTTTCATTGTTTGGCTACTGAGAAAGAGTAAGGTAAAGAAGAGAAATAGACTGCTTTGTTTGTTTTTTTTTTTCTTTTGTTCGCTTGAATTGAGTTCATTGTTGTTTTATATGTGATTTGTTAGAATTGGGATTTGAACTCAAATATTACATTTCCTAACTTTATATAGGATACGAGGTATCACGAATAAAGCCAAATAAATTCTTAGTCAGTCAACCAAGGCCTGCCATGGCAGAGATCATTTGCACCTGGGCCAGATCTAGGCCTCTAAAAGCATGCTCAAAAATGATCCCGCATAGTTAGCTCATTTGCACTTATGGTAGTATATATATTGTATTTTTAGTTTCCTTTGCACTTATGGTAGTGCATTTATATATTGCACATTTTTATATGAAATTGTTGATGTTTAGAATCCAGCTCATTCAAAAATTGTGTATCACTTAAGTAAGGTAAATCAACCCAAACCTATTTGCCCAATCTCAACCTACTCACTTGAATGAGACTAAACCCACCAATTAACATCGTTTATTGCCAATTCTGCACCACTAAACCCAATTATATTCGCTATCATTTTTACAAATCACCCAACTCTAAATACAAACCACTAAATAACCAAAATACCCTCAATCTAAAATGACCAAAATAACACCTAAACTCTAAAAAGGATCAAATACCCCCTTAAAGCTAAAATGAAATTCTAAAATAATTTCTAAAACCTAAAATTACCAAAATAACCCCAAAACCTACAAATGACCAAAATAACCCTAAAACCCAAAAATGACCAAAATACCCCAAAACCTAAAATTACCAAAATACCCCGAAACATTAAAAAAATGACCTAAATACCCTCGAAACCAAAAAAGAGGACCAAAATACCCCCAAAATCCAAAATTACCAAAATACCCCAAAACCCAAAAGCATCAAAATACTGTAGACACTGCATTTTGCACTCCAGCCAGATTTGAATCAAGGAGATCAATCGGAATGACTATTCATATACTCCAAAATCATGATTGCATTACATGCATTAACTTGTTCATTACATACTATAAAAATGATCTTGAGACTCTAACTGGCCATGCAAGAAGATGCTGGCTTCCAACCCGACCGTCGATCGTAAAGATATTCGAATGATCAAGTTTGCATGGTCGCACAGTGTTTAGATAGAGTCGAACACGCATGATTAATTTAAATTACCTTCTGATAGGCTAAACAATTAAAATTAATAAATACTTCAGATTGGTTAATAATTAATGTCTAAAATAGGATTGCTTGTAAATGGGACACCACCACCACCAACTCCCCAACTGATCCAACCCCATATTGACACCACCCACCACTCCAGCCCATCACCAACAACACTGCAACTCACCAATTTATGTGTCCTCCTCCTCCTCCTCCAAATGCTTTTCACCATCATTGTCACCTCTCCATCTAGGGGTCACAACACAGCTTTTATAGCTGTTGGTGCCTCTAGGCAAAGCCTTCTTCCTGCATTCCTTTAGTCGGTCTCTTCTGCTTAGCCAAGAAAAAAGAAGCAGAGGCCAGTGATGGTTCCCTGCACCAATTTGCATTGAGGGAAGAACAAGTCCATAGAAACAATAGGTTACTACAATCAAGACTTACAAGACACCTCTAATATACTGTATGTAACATGACTTGTATCTTAAGTTCTAGGGTTTATTACTGCAACGCTTTCAGGCTTTGTTCGCAGTTATTTTGAGTATCGAAATTTTGTCGCTTTTGAGCAATTTCTAACCCGACTCAGCCTTTTATCATGGCGGGTTGCTAACATTCAATATTTTGGACCTAACCAATTAAAACTCTAAACAGAGAATTCGTCATGAATTAGCCAAATATATTAAAATCCCTAAATAAAATTCTAAAACAAGCAAGGAACTAATCAAAAATTTAAAACATAACAATGTGCTAGATAATCTTCGAGTTTCTTTTTGTTTATAAATTATGAATGTAAAAATACTTAAGAATAAACGAAGTCTACTCAATAATTTAATCTGTTCGATCATGGCCTTCAATTCTGTATTTGTGACCAACTTAATTATCATCAGTATATTAATATTATATTATTATAATTTAGCAACTCATTTCACATTGAAAGCCTTTGATCTTATTCATATTAGTGATTAATCACCTAATTTCATCTATTTTAAGTGAATTCCATTATTTCATGTGGTAATTATATATTAATTAAATATCTAAAATAAATGATGAGTGTACGCCAATTTTCACTGCTGCTTTTGCCAAATCTCACTATTGAGACTAGTAAATTGATTTTGCTTGAATCTCTGAATCCTATTTTAATCTGTAGGTCTATAACAAATCTACGTATTACTAAACTTATTTTCCATCTTTTTTTTTTTTTTTCCGGCTCTAGTCTCAAACTCTCAATAGCTTTTTATGTTGGGTTATACCAACCCGGTTAATCTATATATATATAAAACCGAAACTTTGACTCTTACGACTCTCCACAATTTTCCACATTAGCCTTTTTTTATTTATATTTTTAATTTGATTAATTTTTTCAATATTATAAAGATCAAATCGCTAAATTTTATTAAATTTCTTTTTAAAAAATTAAATTTAGTTATTTGGTGCCATACAACGACATTGTACTTAAAGGAAACCTAATTTATCACCCAATTAGGGAATTTTTTGATAACTTAAAACTATATAATCCATTAATATAAATTCATCCCAAAAACTAACATATCTCTATTAATTTGATAACTTCTACGTTGATGATATTTTTTATAAAAATTCTATCATATATAATTATATCAAATGAGACTCAACAAATATATATCATTTTTAATTTCAATAATAGATTTAAATTTATATCAAATGGAATCTACCAACATATTCATCCTTAAATTAAAAAAATTTATATAAATCAAATTTGATTATTAGGGAACTAAAGCAACTCTATATTATATTATAAATAGTTTTTTTAGAGATTATTTGTTACAATTTTTAAACTCAACTTTTCATTCCTATATTATATTTTAAATAGTTTTTTTTTTTTTTTTTTTTTTTTTTTTTTTGGATTATTCTTCCAACACTATCAGCTTCTTGCATTGATTTTGGTTCTTGAGCGCCTTCAAAATGAAAAGCGCACGTGAAGTTTTCTTTATCAGTTTAATGTTAACATATATGAGAGATATTTTTGTCAATTAGGAAAAGTTTGATGAAACATAAAAGGAAAAAGAACTAAAGAACGCACTAATCCTGAAAAAAAAAATAGTGATCAGATAGGCAAAGAGGCTTGGAGATTAAGTTGTTTTTATATTTGGAAATCCTTATGTTCATGTATGTGTATGTATTGGGTTTAATTAAACTGAATTATCTTTTGAAACTTTGGTTTTGATTAATAATGAAAATGGAAAAGAAGGTATGTTCTAATATTTGGAGTCTTCTCGTATATAAATCTTTTGTAGTTAAACTGGTATTTGAATTGTTAAATTGTTAATTCACAGCTTCATTGTTCATCTATTAATCATGAAGGGCTAATATTGCTATTTGCAACCATTACGAGACATGGTATCAATGGATGCTGGATTTCATTTCAATGCTTTTTAGAGTTTAGATAGAGTTTATTTTATGATAAAAAAATTTACAATTAAAAGACTTTTGAATTACATTTAAAAAAAAATTTGTTGAATAATGCTGATTCAATGACTTCACTAAACTCTACCTTTATGGCATCATTAAAAGAAAACTCATATAGATAGGTATTAGGATGGCTATTTAGAACTATCATAATGGACTAAACGTGATTACACAATGGATATCTAACTGTGAATATTACTATGTTATAAAAATAAAATTTACAAAATTCTAATATACAAATTGTCGTAGCTTTAGGCTACAACCTTACTCAATAAAATAAAAATTATATATTTTGAAAAATCTAACCGTTGAATTGCATGTTCTTTACTCTCTTAATACACATGTCAAATTTGTGTCAATCGGATATTATTTAATATATGATCTATAACTCTATATTTTATATAATTTTAAAACAACAAAATCCTGCAATTTAAACAAATTATTGATGACATAGCTATTGATCTTTAGTTTTCATGAAATTTTGCAAGTATATAGTTTATAAGAAGAAAATGCAATCTAATGATGGATTTGTCAAAATTCAACTCCACAAAAAGATATTATAAGGTTGTAGCCTAGCTACAACCGATTTTGTAGCTAAATTTTGTGCAAATAAAAATTGGGGCTATGGTTATCTTGTCTTTGCAAAAAATGGTTAAATTCTCATTAATTGTGATAGTTCACTTTTAGGTAAAATAGAAACTCTATTAACTAAGTTTTAAGAAATTTAAAATTCTATTTCAGAAAATTTTCAGAAGATTTGATTTGATTTTAATTATTTTAATAATTTTCTATTGTAAAAGAATAAAATTTATACATTACATACAATCATTACTTTAGTTACCTTCTAAATGATGGAGGATATGAGAATGCACTTATAGATCTACTATCAAGATAACATAAATTAGATCGGGTGGGTAGATATGAGATTTAATTGCGCTTGAGTATTGCGGTGAAGTCATCACTATAGTATAGCCTATGTTGGGATGTGTTATGTGGAACACATGATATGAAAGAAAAAAATAATTTTTCTAAAACCATTATATTGAACAAAAAATTACTTATTTTCATTTATTTTCGTTATACATTTTGGTCAAGTTATAAACTTTTAAGCAAAATAAATATTAATTTTTATCTAACTATCCTGCATCGCATTTACATGATCAGTTAATTCACTACTCAATTGATTAATTAGTCAAATTACATGCGAAACAAGTATGCACAAATTGTTACTACCAAACTAAACAGAGTGTAGCAAAAATAAGTTTGACACAGCAATTTGATCACGATGAGAAAATCTTCACAGTCCCATCGAGTGAATTTCAGGTCACAACTCCTCAAAAATTCACTAATAAAAAACAAACAATTATAAATAGAAGGAATCTTAACCCACTAGCATATCTCAAAATTCCAACTACAGTTGAACCTATTAGGTCCAATACCTAATTGGACTTATTTTGTAGATCCCTTAAGTATCGTGACTAACTCTTTGCACAAATCCCACTACGGATAAATCCACAACAACTCTTCTCCGATCGTTGTCGTTGATTTGCAGCGCTTCACATAAAAATACCTCACAGATCTTCAATTGTTAGTGCGTAGACTTTGCTTGGTGCAAAACCCAACAAGATCTCTTTCTTCGTTTTCTAAACTCACAAGTTCAAAAGATGGAGGCTAGGTCTCAATATTGAAAACTTATAAAGCATTATGGTTTTCATCTCTACCACTTTATTTAAATAGAACTTAATGAGCCTTTAAATAAGCTTCCTATTAGTTTGCCACAAATTCATAAACAAATAAAATGCTTTAGAATAAAACGTTGGTAAAAGTGGTACGTAAATCTCATAGCCTAATAGATCGAGAGGTATCGCCATCGAGCTTCATTAAGTCTCGATAGATCGATTATATGTATCAGTGAGGCATCGACCCGCAAATTAAACTTTCTTTAGCGCTTCGTTAGTCTCAGGTCTTCAATAATACTTACTTGTAGATTTTCTTCGTGATGTTCTTTGGAACACACTAAACTAAGACCCACCAGCAAAGTAGTCAAGGTTACAAACATGCTAATTACATAAAACAAATATGACCTAATAAATTTTTATATACTATACAAGCAAATAAATATTATTTATAAATATTTGTTTGGATAAGTTTATTTTATTAATTTTATTTTGTGTATTATATAAAAATACAATTACGCCTTAAAAATATGATGGTGACGTAGTGTTTCTGACTTCACATTTAGAATCTCAATAATTTAATTCATGATGTATATTCATCACATTATTGTGATAATTTCCTAATATAAAATGATACGATCCTCCATCCTTTCGCTACATTATGATAAATCCTAAAAATTTAATGAAGATCCACTATACGCAGGTATAGAAAGATCACAAGCCTTCTCGGCTTCCAAAATACCTAATAATTACTCAACAATTAGTGAGATAGTATGGACTTGAGAAAATGAAACACCATATCACCTCACTAAAAATACTTTATAATTACTCATCATTTAGTGAGGGGTATTATTTATGATCAATGGTAGATGATTGGATTAAAGGGGACAAGAAATTTTATACTGAATTTGTCGCTTCAAAGGCTTGACAACCGGTTAGGAATGGTCTAATGATTATGGAATATATGGACGCCAATGGATGTATTCAAGTGGGCTAGTTGAAAATTACGTCAGTAACACACTAAAATGTAATCTTGAGGATAACAGTAAGACATCTTACGAATTAGTCTCCACATATGACATATGGCCTTTGTTAATAGAAAACACAAATTACACGTACACCAACGCATACTCCAAACACTACTGGGAAAAACAATGAACTAAAATTTGAAATAATAGTTGGAAATTTTATTTTATTTTGGTAAAAGAATCTACCTTATTAAATAAAATTAGTCGTTACACGCATCTCCCTTTCAAACAGTTTCTTCCAATCATTAGAGGAAACTTTCAAATTTTTTATATATTTTTGAGTGGGGAATTTTGAAAATCTAACCATTGACGAGTCGCTTTTATTATATCTTTCACGCCGCAAATTTTTAAAGAAAATCAAATATCAATTGTCATGTCACTAAAACAACGTTAAAATTTCATGCTATAGATCTAAAATTATGTACACAAATATGTTTATTGTTTGAAAGTTAAATAAAATCCAATTTGAATGAAATTGATATGTACAGTTAAAAGAGGCTATCATTAAATTTAGAACTGTTGATTTTTCAAAATTTACACTCAAAAAGGAGATATATGAGAAGTTTGAAGAGAAACTTTGTTCCTTCTCCCTCTACATCCAAAGTTATCAAAAACAGTAAAAACACAAGTTAAAGAGGGACCAAGCCTAGCAAGGGCATCAAAAAATTTATTCACTATTTGCGGCAGAGTTATGAAGAAAGTGCGCTAATTAAGGATGGATAGAGCATCTCCACCACAACATATATGAAAATTAAGAGATAAATTTTACTTAGGTTGGAACTTGGAATTTGATTCATGAAGAGACACTTTGTAATTTAAATGAGTTGTGGAAGTTAAAAACAAAAAGATTGAAAAACTTCTTTTGACTATCAATACTATCAGATGCAGTTAAAAGCCTCCCCATTTTATTCTAAATTGATTTAGTAATTTATCTACAAAGTGGTCATCTTTCTCATACACGAAACTTAATTTATATATATATATATAGATAGGAGACTTCCAATATTACCTATTAGGATTAGGAGTTGTGATATATATCTCCACCACAACATGAAAATTAAGAGGTAAATTTACTTATTAATTGATTCATGAAGGGAAACATTTTAATTGAAATGGTGCCGTGGTGGTTAAAAACAAAAGATTAAAAAAAAAGGCTTGACTTACTAGATGTTAAAGTCTCACCGTATTATCTTCTAAAATTGACTAGTGAATTTCATCTAACAAGCAGATTCTCATACACGCAACTTAGGTCTTATTTAATTCGTGAATATATAAAAGATATAATTGAATTATTAGAATGTGGTCCACAAGCCCATGTTGTCTTATAATATGATGTCCTATATTATTATCGATTCTTAAAAAAAAAAATAAATATATTATGCTCCTTTGTCCTCAGTACATAATGTTTTGTAATAAGTAGCAGACGTACGACAAGCATCACGTTTAGGTTTGCTTGATGTTTAATTAATAGGGAAGTTAAAAAAGAAAAAGAGAATATATCTCTTTACAGCTTATATTATACTTGTCGTGGGACCAACCACAGAAATTGCCTCGATGCCGCCCTAATATCATACAAAATTAGCATTGATTTCAACATTCTATCAATGATTTGGCGTTGCAAAAATATAAATTTTAGATAATGTTTTAACTTCTAACTGTTCTTATACCCAAATAAATTTAATCATGAAATTGTACTAATCAAAACAATATTTATTTTCATATATAATTAAATTTAATCTTTGTACTTATTGGTCATCATTATTTTTTATTTTTATTTTTTATGTAGCTTAACTTATGATATCCGCTTCGAATAATTTTACTCTTTATCATCACATTAAAACAAATAATCAAATTTTTGTGGGTGAGGATTGCACATCAAATCTTATTCAATTTATCAAAAACTTTTTCTGACCTGTCAGATATGGTACAACATCTTATGAAATTAATTATGTATAAGTTTTATTGATTGTATTTTTACTTTTTGACGAATTTGACATCACTTTAATCGATTTTTTTGGCCTAAAATTCCATGGATTATGGCTCTGCCATATGACACTCAAAACTGTCATGTTCCACTGTGAGAATCAAGCAACAAAACTTGACAACCAGGGCTATGAGTACTTTGTCCAAGGAGTGGATACATCCTATTCCTCTAGATGCATGTTGATTGCTTACCAAATGGATAAGGCCAGGTGTGTTATACTTGCCTTGTTTAAGCTTCAAGCACAGAATCTTTGCTTGATGAGAAGATAAAATATAGTTTGAGGTTTATCTATTCTGGACCACAAAGTCACAAACCAGCTTGAATTAATGAACCTATTATGGATTTCAGCCAATTTGTCAGTAACAATCATGTTTATCAGCATTAATTCTTGAAGCTCTAAGAACTCTATTTTTAGTGATTTTATTAGTTACTTAGTTGGGATTATCAAATTCACGTAATTTTTTTGTTACATTTAAATATATTTATCTTGAGGAGAATAAAATCCAAACAAGATGATTATAAAAGCTATATATATATATATATTACATTTCCTGGTTGAAGAATTTCTGAATCCAGGTTGTACGTACAGCCAATAATTGAGGCCATGCGATCATACCTAAAAAAACTAGCAGCTTTCATTTGTTTTATATGGCATGCTAGTCTGTAATATGGTACCTTTTGGTTGAAATAGTTTCCATTCATCCAATTATATGAAGAAACAAATAAATTCATAAGAGTCACCTAATCAAAAATTTAATGAATAAAAAGTCATCGAGGGAGGTTAGACCACGAAACTCAAAGCACGTAGGGCTAACTAAGATGTGCTTTAATGCGTTCTTAGTCGGTATGCGCGTCAAAGCAAGACAACTAGTTAAATTGTTAATTAATTATATATTTTTTTTCTTTTAGAAAATATAGGGAAGATATAAGATAGTATTATTATTAATCACTAAAATTTTTAAAAGGTAAATTGTAAACGATATTCTCGGAAATGACAGATTTATAATTTTAAATTTCAAAATTTAGATTTACCCCTGTTTCATGATATTTGTATTTTGGCTTTTTACACTTAACGCTTCAAAATTTCTTAGATTTTACTCTAAATATTATTAGGGATGTTTAGATTTTATTCCTGCTGCAGTTTACCGGAAAGAAATTGCACGATTTAAAAACTTCTGAGAAAAATGGTGGCTGGAAACTTTTTTTTGAATACGTTTGGTCAAGCGATAAATAGTTCAGAGGCCGAACGTTTTCTCCTTGGGGATCACTCAAAAAAAAATTTTCTACCAAAATAGAGAAAATTGATGGGAATATATTTTTCTTGATTGACAAAATACACATGGGCTTTACTAAGTTGCATTTTTTTTTTTTTTTTCTTCTCTAACGTTGCCTTGTTGCTCTTTTTTTTTATTTTGGGCAACGTTGTCTCTTTTCTTTTTTCCTTGGGCTACGTACTTTTTTTTTTCGTCTTTTGATTTTCTAGGCCTGGCATCTTTTTCTTCCCTCTTCTGCGCGGTAACGTTGCCCTTCTTTTTTCTTTTTCTTTTTCCTATTTTTTTTTCTTGATTTTCTAGGTCTGGCTTGATACTTTTTTTTTTAACTAGATGTGATTTTTTTTTTTTTTTGAGACATGATTTTAAAAATAAAATTAGGTGTATTGCTTTTTTTTTGGTGGTTATTTGTCACTTTTTTGTTTTAATTAGATGATTATTATTTAATAAGAAAGATATGAAAAGAATTTGTTCAAACTATTTTTATATCCCTCCACTTTTCACTCTCAAATTCAACAACAGAGTAGAAAAATAAAATATTTTCTATCATTTCACTTTTCCAATCTCCAACTATTTTTATCCTCCCACTTTTCATTACTCCAATCAAACTAATTCCTAAGCTTAAAAATAAGTACATTTTACAACCGACTTTCAAAAATTTGAGAGCCAGAAATTCAAAATAGATCTTCCAACTTCATGCAAGAAAATTCAAATTTTCAAAACGTCGCGCTAAAATCTAAACACCTTAAACTTTTAGAAAATAAAAATTTAAATTCCGAAATTCCATGACAGAAATTCAAACATTTCAACACGGAAAGAAACATAATCATTCAATTTAACTCATATTATATGCAATCTGGTACATAATCTTTGAAAAATAAAATAGTATAAAATTGATAAAACAAAGGATTTTCTGACCCATGATTGGTCAGTTAGGCTTATGAAAATGTTTATTCAGTTCGATCACGTGATTATATAATTAAACGTGGTGTCTTTACAGCAAGACCAACCCAATAATGCATGGTCCATGGTACAGCACCAAAAGAAATTAAAATGTGTGTTTACACCGAATAAGGACTTCTTTTTTATAAAAATAAAAAATAAAAATGGTGGGGAACAAAATGAAGGACTTCAAAATAGTGGTGCTATATTGTCTATCATTGGGTTCGAATTTCATTTAAAATTGTGTTTTTGGGTGATATAAAGTCATTTAATTTTAATGCATGACAACTCGACGTATACTTATAATTAGAGCAAGCCGAAATATACCTAAATAAATATTGTACATGTTGGAGCAAACGTTGACTGAAGCAACTCAAGACTCAAGAGTGAATTGAGTTTGAGAGTCCCAACTAGTACAAATAGAGCACGGCTATTGAACCATTGTATTCATCTATACCAACAAAAACTCTTTTCAAAGTATTCACAAAGATGATACCCCATACTACTCTCCGCCACCATCTGTCTACACCTCCTTCCTCCACCACCACCATCACCATCGCTATTGCATCCTGTCGTGGCATCACCACCACCACCAGCTCACTACTACACCACCACTATCATCACCATCAACACCACCATCATGCCCATCCTCCCTCCACCACCTCCCTCCACCACCACCACCACCACACCATCATGTTCATCTACAAATCACCACCCACCACCACCACCACCACCACCACCACCTGCACCACTACATCACGCCACCCTGATATTTTCAGCCACCTCCACCTCCACCAACTCATGCACCACCACCACCTCACTCATGGTCCAACTCCCAACTCCAACCCCCATCTGGGCACCACCACCACACAGTCCATACCTGAAACCACCACTAACTCATTATGGTCCAACTCCACCACCTAAAGCTTCACCAGAAAACACACCCAACACCACTACCTACCACCACCTCATAATGGTCCAACTCCCCAACCTCCAACCCCATCTTGGCTTACCGCCACATTCACATGCACCACCACCCCTAAAACATGCTTATCCTCCAACCAGCCCAAACCCACCACCAAAACCACCCACCACTCCAGCTCCATCACCAACAACACCAGGTAAGACACCACCATCAAAATCCCCATCATCTCCACCAACACCATCAAAAGGTCCAATACCACCACCATACCCAAGATCACCTCCAACTCCAACTTCATCAACACCACCAACCCCTTATAGTATTGTACCATCTCACCAAATCTTCCCTGGCAAAAACCCCACCAATTTATGCCTCCTCCTCCAAATGCTTTCCCACCATCATTGTCACCTCCATCTGGGAATCACAACACAACTATTATAGCTGTTGGTGTCTCTCTAGGCGGTGCTTTCTTCCTTGCATTCCTTTTAACATCTCTTTCTGCTTAGCCAAGAAAAAGAAGCAGAGGCCAGTGATGGTTCCCACCAGTTTGTATTGAGGAAGAAGAACGAGTCCATAAAACAATAGCAATCCGGTCCCATTATGGCGAGCAACCAGACACCGAAGATGATGTCCGAATGAAGCTGTGGGTAGCTTTAGTGGTATTGGCTTGCATGGAGGAGGACCTCCGTGTGAACCAGAGGTACCTGGGGCTCACACTTATCCCCTCCACCGCCACCAGGACTGCACACCGGACATTACTAAATACAGAAATCATCATCATCATCTGTCATATGCATTATAATCCTTTTCTGCTTGTGTGGAGGTGCATTCACTTTTATTTTACACAATACTATCGATACATCCATTTTTCACTAATTAAATTTTATAATTTATCGACTTATACAACTACAGCATCGATTAAAAATCACAATTTATAAAAACAGAAATGCTAAAATACTCCACGATACTCACAACGTACGTATCAATATACATATAGTAAAAATTGGCACATGGAATTAAACTGCCTTATAATTATTCTTTTATCTTATGTTGGTTTGTAACCTGTACTAGGATCGACTGTTTTTTTATTTTTTATTTTTATGTGGAGTTGATGAAAAAATAAAGAATGGAGCAGTGGGAATGGTGTTCTGCTTAGTGATTGGCCTAGCGGCTAGCAGAAAGGGAATAATGTCGCTATCAAGTATCAACAGTGAATATAAAATTTGAAGCAAAGTAGCGCATTACTTTGTATATAATTGTAACTATAATCATTTTCTCAAGAGCATGATTTTTTTTTATACGCTATTAATGCTTTATGATACCTTTATTAATTTATGGAAAATTATAAAGCTACTGTAGTTATACTATATAATAATAAATAAATAAAAATTTTAATTGCTTTTTGTTGTTATTGTGCAATAATATTAAAAATACTATAAATATTACTACATTACAAATTAATGTGTCAACTTTTAAACATAAGAAAGAAAAAAAGTTAAAATTTTATTTATTGTCACTCTCAAATATTTGTAAGTATTTTATGATAAAAATTAATAATTTTTTAAAAAAATTTTGTGTCTAATAATTAACACATTACGCCAAGAACATTACAATTCAGTTCCATAGCACTATCCAATTATAAAAAATAAATAAAGTGTTACAAACCTATATGCTTAAGACAATTCAATGCTTTATGAAAGCATTTATATTGGGAAAAAATATTTTGGTGGAGACTACGTAGTTGCTTTGTTTGACTGACTACTGATGATTCGTATGGAAGTGGTATTGTTATCTGTCACGCAATTATGTGATTGGTGTGTCCAATTGCAATTATATTAGTAGGGAAAACATCACGCCCAAGACAAACTATACCAGAATAATAGCGACCCTTTAAAGGTGTGTGTCCTAAAATCTAAAAAGTAGAGTAATAGTTGTGCATATGGGTGAGAGACCCTATGGCCCTATTCATATCATCATAACTCAGATTATATCATATCAACATGTTACTAGAAAAAAAAAAAGAATCAGGTTATGTCATATTGTTGTCTAAAAAAAAGGTTACGTGTCACATTAAAAGAGAAGACTCTTTCTCTCCCTCCAATCATTCTCTATCAAGAAAAAAATTCAGATTAATCAGTAAATAAATTTAAAATTTCATCCGTCTTCATCATCTTCTATTCGAAAGAATTTAAGAGATCCAAATGAACAAGCAAAACCATAAATTCTGGAATGATTCTGATTATATCATTTATCAGTATAGACCATAAAATCTTCAAGATTTGACTATCTGTTAAGATGAAATGAAGAATTTTATGGCAACATGATTCGGACAGAAATTTATTTTATTTAAAAAAAAAAAAAAAAAAAAAAAAAAAAAAAAAAAAAACCCTAACAAGTAACAACAAATATGCAAGCAAATATGTGAATAAAATCCATATATAATTTTCAAGTTAAACAAAACGAAAAAGCCATAAAATGAAATAAATAAATAAAATTGATGTGGTACAATCCAAAGTATCATGATGGAAGGTTAAAGTGTAGGGAACTTTATATGATGTAATATTTTAAAAATGGTAAAAATCTAGGAAGCATATAATAAATCTACGACATCCGTGTATTACTTAGGCATCGTAATATATTTTTCTACCTACTTAACGTGTCAGAACCACATTTGCTGCAATGCTCTCAGACATATTGCACATTAATTCACTAATACCATTTGTAACGGTCAAAGAAAAGATACCCACATCTACACTATCAGAATACCCCCAAATCAGGTGATTTGGACATGTATTGATTTGTTAGACGCTTTAGGACCCCTTAAGCATAAGTTGTTTAACCTAATATTAAGCCAAGTTAATTAACAAGCTCATAATAGATCTAGTTAAACACATTCAAATCATATCATGGTAAATAGTGCGAATATAAAGAACACACGATCTCGATAACTCAGAAACCAAACCCAGAAACTTTTCTGGGAAGGATTTAACCTAATTATCCAAGGTAAACAGATCCATCATGAAAGAATTGAAGTTTGTATAATAAGACTTAGACCACTAACATCCTATTGCTACCGAGAAGAAAATTTCATTACAACGACCACGTGACGTACTCCAAGTCCACCTGACTATTTCTTCTTTCGATCCACCACAACCACAGTTCTCCTACTTGTGCTTTTCTTTAAGCTTTAAACAAAGAACTCGAAAAGATCACCAAGTTCTTAACATCAATCTTAATCTTGATAATCCTAAGAGTGTGTTTAAAGCAAACACCTCTGTATCTCACACAAGGTAGGTACCACACACAAAGATATCAACCACTTCTAAAACGTGGGTCGGGTTTTTCCTTTTATACTTGAAACAAAAACATAAAACCCATGCTATATGACTCGAGTTGGAAATCGTGCGTAAAAATAACTGCACGAGGTCATCAATCGAGTCTACTGATCGACGAGCCTTGCAGCATTTAGTCCAAGAAATTTCGTAATCACTGATTCCAACTTACACATAAACACACTGAAAGTGTACCTAAATCTACTCTGAGTTTTGATCATGGTTTGCCAACACAGCCACACATTGAAGTTCTTAATGCATTTGGCCCAGTCTAACCTACCGTAGCGCGCAGGTGGCGAGTGTGTGCTAATCCCACATCAAATTTTACTAAGTGGATCTTTTTGAGTTTATAAATGATAACACAAGAAGGAGTCCTAACTCGCCATTCGACTAGCCCTTTTGGGGTATAAGCATCAATGTATCTAGTACTTTCCTCAAATCGTTATAATTTTAATGATGTATGTACCTCTTACCTCACATATTGTGGGTGTCATTTATTGTGTGAATTTTATGACAAAATCATTCAAATTCATGGAAAGTGTCTCATGTTTTTATACGTAGATTGTTATTTACTATCAAATCAAGACAATAATGGAATTTTTTGTTAAAAGGCAAGATTGATCTCAAATTCTTTATTTGACAATAGGGGGCTTTATTACCAATTTAGCTAACTAAAATCACAAAATCCCAAATGAATTGAATAGAATTCTTCAAAACAATAAAAAATAATAATAATAATAAGTTTAAAGACTAACCCACATAATTGAATTTGAATTCAATTTATGTATTTGGAATCAGAGCTAACATATTAGATTAAATTGGATTATGATTAATGTAAATTGACCAATAAAGATGCAAATGATAGAAAATTTTCTTCGGTTTCTATTTATTGAATTACTCTTTTTACCAAAGTCGTAAAAATATCCTATTGTATTTCAACTCATGTCTTTTAAATAAATGAATTGAATTGAATAGTCAATCCAATCCATTCCACTTAAAAAAAAAAGAAAGAAATTATGAATTTGAGGTTTAGTTTTTTTTTTAAAAATATATAAATAGGTAGTGGGAAAGGGAGAGTTCAAATTACAAACATGTAACATCACAAATGATGTATTATCATTAGCTTATCACTTAAACACTTAATTCATTTCATCAGATTGACTAATCAATTGTACTTTAATTCCCAAATAGAGTATAAAAAGTTATTGATGGAGTATGGAAGTGAAATATACAAAAAGAAAAAAATGATTTATAAGATTTTATTCTTAACTCAAAACTTGTAACATATGACTAACAACAATAACGGACATTATTTTTGGGCTGAACTACGCTTTGAATTAATATGGGTCGAAGTAATTATTCGAGTCCGCTGAACAGAAAAAAGTCCAAAATTACAGTTAAGGCCCAATAACATATTAAACTAAAGGATGTAATCATGGGTTTGACCAGCACGCTCCCCGGCAATTACTATTTCTTTAGAAAGTTCAAATGATTAAACAGAACTTTTGAGCAAATTGATGCGAAAACTAAAGTTACATACATGTTCTTTATCTACATATAAAATTTGAATAAACTTTTTTTTTTTTTTTTTTCCTTCTTAACATTGTTTAAAGATTTTGAATAAGCTAATTTCAATAGTTTTTTTTTTTTTTTTACAATAAGTTAGAATAAGAGGATTTGAATCAAATTTTCTTTCATGAGGTAACTAGAAAATATTACTGAGTTACAAATCCATTGTGATGTATCATTCATAAATGTAGATTTGGTGAAAATTAGCAAAATAAGGTAAAAATTAATGGTGAAAATACAAAACACGGAAAGAAGTAATGCTATGGTGTCAAAGTTGGACCTTGTCTCACCTGACCACGTTACATATACATATTCATAATCCTGAAATTCTACCAAAAGCTTTAATGGGATTATGTGATTAGCACAATATTGAAGAGATGTGGAGCTCTCTGTTTCAGTAATGAGCGTGGGTTTTTATTTATGAGTTGGTGAATGAGTTAAAATATTCTTTATGGCACATTATAAAGTATAAAATTATGTTTATATAGAGGCAGTTTATCATTTTCTTAAATCAATCAAAGATTAATACATCATAAACACCAGCAAACTAAAAAAAAAAAAAAAAAACATCATTAACACTCAGTAATGCATAAACCCAAATAACCTGGCACTGAAAATGTTTGCAGAAGCTTATTACAATGAACCATCACATTGGTGTTTGCTTTGTCATTTCTAGAAATTTAACAGAAGATGAATGAGAATTGAAAATTAAGAAGAATGGCTTCATTTGCAGTATATGCTACTGAATATACTAATAATCCCTTATGATCCAGTGGTCCCTTCATCCCACCATCCTCAGTACTTTGCTCCATTTTTTACAGGTCTTAAAAGATTTGGTTATCTGAACCGTTCTTAAGAAATATATTCATTCCACTTTAGTTAAAGACATTGAAAGATTAAAGCAATTAGCACTCTCTTTATCTTGCCTCTATAACTTTTAATTGCCTGGGTATTGGCAATGAACAATCAAAGTCAAGAAGGGAACTAAATGCAGATTAAGGTTTGATACAAAGAAAAGCAGCTGATAATAATACAAAATTTACCATGCTTCTAAAACAAGCAAAATTGCACCATAGCTTGTCAAATAAATTGTTATTTAACCACATAATATTGAAAAAAAAAAAAAATTTAATTGTAATATTTAGGACAATCCAGATGATAAGATTCATGAAAAATAAATATGCATCAGCAATTTGAAAGTTCTTTGAGGTCAAGAGAACAGAATGCAGAATCCATATAAGAAAATCTGTTTCCACTATTTTTTTGCAGTTGTAACTTTCCTCCACATTAAGCCAATAAGCCTTATTTACACTTTTTACCAAAGTCATAAAAATATAATATTTTATTCACACATTTATTGCTAAGAGTCTTATAACTCAATTAATTATGTTATTATCAGCAGAAACACACTTCAAAATTTCAAATCCTCCCCCACCCCCCCCCCCAACTATCGAATTGTCCAAAAAAAAGTCACACATCCAAAAAATTCTATTTCAATGTGTCTTTTAAACAAATGAATTGAATTGAATTGAATTTAAAAGCCAATTCAATCCATTCCAATTAAAAAAAATTAAATTTTGAATTTTAGTTTTAATTTTAATTTTAAATCCTTTTTTTATTGATAAGTTGTGGGAGAGTGTGAGGTGGGATTTAAACCACAAACATTTAATATCACAAAGGATGCATTTCGACTAGGCCATTACTTAAACTCTAAAATTCATTTCATCATATTGATTCAATCAATTGCAATTTCGTTCCAAGTAGAACACAAAAAGTGATCAGTGGAGTATAAAGCAGAACACACAAACTTATTTCCGTAGAATATGACTACCAACAACCCGATGGAGTTAGTCGAGTGGGCTGGAAAACAGAAAGCCCAAAATTACAGTTAAGGCCCAATAACTTATTAGACTTAATGATGTAAACATGGGCTTAGACCAGCACGCTAGCCCGCAAAGCGTACCACATGACTCTACCGTCATAATTGCACCAATCTGATCAAATTCGAATAAGGCCCATTTGTTTTCCAAAATGAATTTACTTCTCATTTCTTCTAGAAAGTTCAAATGATTAAGATAATCTTTGCAGAACTTTTGAGCAAACTAATGGGAAAACTAAACTTACATATACGTTCTTATCTAACAACACTCCTGCTTATTTTACATATAAATTTGAATAACCTAATTTTTTTCCCCATTGACATTGTTTAAGATTTTATTTTGGATAAATAGCTTCTTCTTCCTTTTTTTTTTTTTTTTTTTTTTACAAAAAATTAGGATAGGAGGATTTGAATAAAATTAATTGTCTTCTATGAAATAACTGAAAAATGCTATTGAATTAAAAGTCTCTTTAGATATATCACTCATAAAATATAGATTTAGTGAAAACGAGTTAAATGAGGTCACAATTCCTGGGGCTTTTTCAACTATTTCTTTTATAATTTTTTTTTTTTTTTAAAGTAACTAATGGTGAAGCAACAAACATAATTACAAGTTAAATTAAATTTGTGAAATATTTTGTGTTTTTTAAACGACTTTTGAAAAACAGTCTTACAGGTTACGGCCAAACTTTTAAAATGTTTTATAGAAGGTTACAACCCGCCTCTCCAAGTGTACTTAAAGAGTAGCATCATTTCAAAATATTGTGAACTTTTTGATATTGTAAACTTTTATTGTATCACTCGAATCAAAATCGTGGATGGCGCTGTGCCAGTGGTAACATCTTTCAGTGCCACTAGTTTCTATGAACATCAACTTTAGCTGCACAGCTGTGCATGCCTAGGATAGTACAAATGCTATATATATATGGAGAAAGACAAGAACATTTTGTTACATTGTTATCGATATTAATGATGTGTTGTACACTTGTACATATAAATAAGGCAAACATGAACTCTGTGCTGGATTTAGCATGCAAAAGAAAGACAATAAAAATTTCATGGGATAGCCTATTCAATGCCTCGAGAGGACCATTTTGTTAATTACAACTGTTATACATGTGAAAGGGATTCTAGAAGCACTCCCATACAAAATCGATTGGGAAAAACTACGAAATCGATTGAAAAAAACTATCATGGGGTTGAGAAATATTCTCATAAACAAATGATAGGAACAAAGAAAATCTAGGAGAAAAATAAACACTAAAATACACAAGAGAGAATACTAAAATTTTGCAAGTGATAATGAGAAGGAAATTTCACTAATAAAATTTAGAGGACACTGAAATAATTCTCAAAAAATCCAAACCAAAATAAAAAAAATAAAAACTCTGTAACAAATAGAAAAGAACAAAGAAATTTTTATTACTCTACTCTAATTTGCAGCACAAAACACCATTAGACAAAGACACACAAATTGATATATATTTTTCAAAGTCAGCTATTTGTCTTTTTAACTCCAGTCAAATTTGACAAGGTAGGTCGGCCAAAGGTGCTAAAACAAAGGCTAGAATCTTGTTGCCATGCACGGAACCAGCTTATAAGAGTAATCTAATTAAAGCCACGTTACAGTGACAAGTGCTTTTGTCTGCATCATTCAAAAATTTTGTATCCAAATTTCTACAATTTGCTTTGGAACGATCTGTTTCAAAAACTGGTATTGTGAAACAATTAATGAGACCTAGAAATGGGTCAGGAGTCATTTGCATGGGTATTAATCTTGGTAGTTACTAGTTAGTAGTATTTATGTTTGAGAGTGACAAAAGAAAATTTATCTTCCAACCAAAAGGCAAGACTAGTAGGTTAGTTGTGCATGACAAGATGTGTACACAATTTTGTCAAAGTCGGACACTGACACCGATTATAAAGAGCATAAATAAGAATTAACATTGGGTAATACCAGACTGCGGTGACGCTATAGTATATGTTTATTGTAGTTAACACCATTAGTTATGGTGCAATCAAGTGAGAGATGTTACTCTATAATAATAGTGATGGATAATCACACTAAAATATAGTGCACTTTCACTAGATGTCCTACTTTGCTTATCTAATATGCAAATTCATGCGATAGCAAGAGTGGTTAATAGGATCAAGATGAAGAATATGTACAATGCATCTCAAAGCTTTGTGATGTATTTGGAAATTGTTATTTTCTGTTTTTAATTTAAGATACACAATTAATGCTTGCACTGTTTTACATGTTGGCTTTGTTTTCAGTGAAGCTGTTTGTTTGTAAATGTAATATGTTGGTTTACTCAATTTTGATGAAACAAAATTCTTGTTCTTCATTTTTTTTTCAAGTGTGAGCCCATGAACTTTGGTAGGAATGTATAGGATACCATTCTATCATGGTTTCTCTCATAAATAAATAAGATATATTATCTTTTATACTAATCTACTCATTCATAGTAGAAATAGTAAAAGTTTTATGGATTGTGTCTACTTTTCCTATTCAAATATCACCCTTATGGAATTTTGCAATCCTCCAAGTCCAACTCAATCTCTTTTTTTCTTGATACCATGAAAAACATTAACAAGAAGAGGTTAAAGTATCATTACAGAACTACTAGAGATACCCCAGTAATACTGGATTGGCATTCTAATAGCTAAAGAAGCTAAGTCTAAAATAGTGTGGATGGTTAAACCAAGTTGTGCTAGATGTTGCAGGTCTGTCATCATGGATTGTTTCTACCACTTTGGTTGACTTTTCTTATTGCAAACTTGTTCTATTCTTTTGCAATTAGTAAGGATCAATTTCTTTTAAAACCAAGGTCTCTAGCTTTTATTGAGGCCTCCACTACTGCTTCCTGGACAATTGCTGGGTAAGTTGGTGCAGCACTACTAGCCCCTCCATTGAAGTTAATATTGCCCAATAAGTTTTTTTTGCTTCATAGTCATATCATCCTCTGTTGAATTTGCTTTTCCTGGAACCTGCTACTTTGATGATAAGTTGCCATTCCCTGTTGGAACTAAAATTGTGACTGAGCTTTCGATGTTCTTGGGAAGAAGTTTGTTCTTTGTCGAAAGCCTCCTGATACTTGCAAATAAAAGATTGAGAGATGAATACAACATTCATAGGATTTGGTGTTATCTCTTCATGAACCACCTGGTTTCTATGGTTCCACAAAGTCCATAGGGCGGTAGTGAAACGAGATTGAAGATATATATTCTTCTCAGGGTCCACTAGATCTCTTCTCAAAATGCAAGCAGATAGCTATTGGTTGGCTGTTATTTGATTTAACTCCGAGGTATGGATTGAGAGGTTTGATCCATGCCAAACTGCTCTTGCATATGGACAATATAGGAAGAGATGAGATATGGATTCCTTCTTTTCATGACATAAGGGGCATGTGTTGCTGGTAGGAATTCCCCTCCTATTTAAAATGAACTTTACTAGCAGACTATTATGAAGAAGTTTCCAAATAAAAGTAATTATCTTAATAGGGACTTTGATTTTTCAAATGACATTTCACGCACATTCTTAGGAATAATAGTTCTCTTTGCTCATGGATGGAATGATTGAAAATGTCTCAAATTAACAGATCATACGCTTTCTAAACTTGCTATTCACCAGTGGATGAATGCCTCTACAGCAATCTGTCAGTGCCATTATCAGTCTTTGGTAGGGGGTATTTAAGCACCTCTTTGCTAGTTTAGGGATACACTTGCCTAACTAAGTCTGGCCTTCCAGGCTTTAGTGTTGTTATTGATGAGATCAGTAACAATGCCTAAATAAAAGTTGTCCCCATTGGGAGGCCGTGGTGAGCCACGGAACCATGAGAAATGATTGAGAGGAATGTCAAAACCTTTTCCAACTAGCCATCTCCCATCCCCTAATAAAGAATTTTTCTTACTAATGATGTTTCTCCAAATCCAAGAATGATGAGGTTTGGGTTCACAGTCTTGAATTGCAGTTCTAGGGATATATTTTGCTTTGAAGGTCTTAGCTAGCAATGAGCTTGGGTTATATATGGATGATTCTCCAGTATTGTTTTGCAAGCATGTCTTAGTTGACAATACTGAATTTTTTACGTTCGAGGGCCCCCCCCCCCCCTCTTCTCATCCCTCCCTCCCTCTTAGACTTGCATATTGTATCCCAATTCAAGAGATGAAGTTTTCTCACACCAGGATCATGAACCCACCAAAAAGCTCTAGTGATGGAATCCATTTTTTTGCAAATGATTCGCAAAAAGAATAACCAAAGTTGGAATAAGAAAGTCCAATTCAAAAGGTAAAATTTTACGCTTGTCAATTATAAGAAATTTATCAATATTTTTTACTTTGTGCTAAGGTGGCGTTCTAAGTTTGTTTGGTCACTTTAGAACTTTTTCTTTTAGATAGTTACAATATATTGCTAACCCCGTAGCTCAAACTCTTTCATCCCTCTTAAACCCTTGAGTACTTTGTGCATGAAGTCAATTAAGCTATAAGGGTCTTGGTGGTCACTTTAGAACTTGGTCGTCCCATATTTAAATAAATTTTACTCAATAGAGGTATTAAGTAGAGTATAGTGGAAAATCAGTCATTAAGGAGACTTGACCTCCCAACCCCCTACTAAGCCTGGTTAGAAGTGTGTCTTGATTTATAACCTTTATAGTTTATATTGACAGATTATGTTTCTTAGATAAAATGCATTTTTAAGAGGAGACATAATTGTTAACATTAGGAGTCTATAAATCCTTGGACTCCTTAGTCCTTACACATTGTCAACATTAGATTTATTTTCTCTTTGTCAGTATTGGTGATTCCAACCCCGACAGGATAGTGATAATCATCCACACTTCTTGATCTAACACCAACATGATTTGAACATATATAATGATGCAGAAAACTAGAAAATAAATCAAGGAACAAAAAAATCTGACGAACCATACGAAGGAAGTTGACAATTGAGATGAAGAATGGTGTAACTAGGAAGACAAAAGAGAAGAAAAGAAAAACAAGTCACTAAAGTAATTTTAAAAAAATAAAATAAATATATATATAAAAACTAAAAAAATAAATAAATAAACCGGAAAAGAATAAGAAGATCCGTGATAATGATGATGTACCCATCTTATTATAATATTAGGTTCCATTGTCATATATAGTTCAACATTATAAAAAATATATTTTACCAAAAAAAAAAAAAACCATTATAAAAATATACACTCAATTTTTGTGTGTGGTGGGACTTAGGTCATCAAGCCAATTCTACATTAATTCTATTTATGCTCTATAATTGCTCTCTCTGTTCTCTCAATCTCGACAACAACCACCGCAAACCCTTGTTGCGTTAGTCACTCCACAAGTATGAGGGCTTGTGGGGTGTGGGAGGAAAGGGTCGGAATTCAAATTTCCAGGAAGGAGCTTTCATACACATATACACTTAAATTAGGTTAGAGTAGAATTTCTATCTTATATAAAAAAAATAATCTCGACAACAATTCTAGGAGTTTCATGATCAAACATCTGATTAAAATTAAAGATGGAGTGAAAGCATTATATCATATCCAAATCCATATTTATTTTAAAAAGAATAAAAAATAGTAGATCGAAATCGTCAAATATGAATAATAGAGAAAGAGGGATAGGTCCAAATAAAAAATAGTGAACAGAAATTGTTTACGAGTTACCAATCAATCACTTTAACATGTTCTTCTCAACAAACAAAAAAATCACTTTAACATGTTGTGAAATTAGATGTATCATTTATTACCCCATATATAGTCACTCTTTTTTAGCTGAACATATATAAATATATATATATATATATATATGTAGGGTCACGTTTTGCAGCCCAAGCCCAAGATGTATGGGAACTTGGCCCAATGAGCCCAATACAATGAATTTGTAGAGAGTGGGCTAAAGAACTAGGTATTACTGAGTTGGACAACAACTAGTATAGATTTAAATGTTGATCAAGTAAGAGTAAAGGAAATATAACTGAATGAATTCACCGTCCGAAGAGGTGTTTTATCATATAAATCAATAACAGTTGGATATGAGTGTGATGTTTGAGTGCTATAGTGTTCTATCTCCCCCCTCTTTTTCCTTTTCTTCCTTTTTTTCTCCCCCATTTTTATGGGAGGTCTCTCCCATTATATAACTCCCTTTGGGTCATCTTGACTCTACAATTGTTGATCATCTGAGCCCCTACTTGAGGACCTGTCCCATCAGACATCCTCTTTGTTTCATTGTGAGTTGTGGTAGCCAAGGTAGCACTGTTCAAAGGTCTTCTCCATATAAATGCAACCAAAAAAGTAGCTGTTGTACATTTAATGCGGTGGTGACAGCTTTCCTTTATACATTTTTAGGTCTTCTTCCTTCTCATATGTTTGTGAGGTACGTTCTCGTCATTCAACCTTACTGGAAGGTCGCTTTGATCATTAAGATCTGTGTTTGATCTGTTCTTAGCCGGTCCGAGGAGACCCTTCTCCTCGGAATACCTTCCCCTTCACGCTCTGCTCATAAAGTCTTTAACTTTAAACCATTTTGTACTGCTTGCTCGTCTTTGGACTGCTCACCTCCTCGGTCGGGACTCAAGGCCCAATATGTGATTTGGGCCCTAAGCCCCACAATATATATATATATATATATATTTATATATTTATATATTTATATATTTATATTGATCACTGTAATCCAAGAAGTCTTCTCATCCCGGGGAAAACTCCAGTGTTTGAGCCAATCTTATATTGTGGATTCTGTAATCAATATGCTATTTACCATAAGCATGAACATGATTCTCCACAAGGTCCTTTTGATCCTTTTGATGGTTATCCATCCGATGCTCCCTCCACTGATTGATGAGTTCATTCCTGAGATTATTACTGTTTGAAACTGTTGTTACTTTCCCTATTTGTCTGGCATGCACAAAAGCCAAAATACTTCAATATCTTTGAAGAATAGGTTGCTGAAAATCTGGAATTATTTCAAGATACCTCGGATTTGGCTGAAGATTTTGATTCTCCTATTTGTCTAGCCTGCACAATGGCCAATATTCACCACTGCTAAAAGCCTGTTTCCCACTAATATGATGCTTCTGATGATTCCCAATACTAGTGCTTATTTGAAGACAACAATGCCAGTGCTTCCGAAGGATAGTGCTTATTGGATTCTTTTATGTTAAAAGTTGATAAAAACCTTGATAAACAACAAACTAATAAATCTAATAGTGAACATGATGAGCACAAAGATGGAGATGAATCCAGTCAACAGGCTCTTCTTTCTGATAAAGGTATTGCTGATGTTTTCACTGATTCTCAACTTGCTCTTGTTAATAAAATACTTCCTCCAAAATAGTTTACAAAAGTTAAAATTGTTGTTTCTCCTGATTATCATTTCACTGTTATTGCTATGATTGATTCTGGTGCGGATATGAACTGTATCCAAGAAGAACTAATTCCTTCAAAATATTTTGAAAAATCTACTGAACGGTTGGTTTCTGCTAATGGTTCTCAGATGAAAATTAAATATGAATTGAAAAATGCCCATGTGTGCCATGATAATGTCTGTTTCAAGATTCCTTCTGTTCTTGTTAAAAACATGACTGATAAAGTGATTCTTGGTTTGCCTTTTATAAATGCTTTGTATCCTTTTCTTGTTGAACAAGATGGAATTACTACTGATCCTTTTGGACAGAAACTAAAATAGCATATTGGTTACAGAATCCACAATATAAGATTGGCTCAAACACTGGAGTTTTCCCCGGGATGAGAAGACTTCTTGGATTACAGTGATCAGCAATCTTCAAATGAGCAATGGCATTAGAATATGGCCTGGGACCAAAGACAGAAATTCTATCTGTGCTACCCATGAAATGATAATCTTTCCATAAATTCTGAGCAACATTAATAATTTGGTTATTAAAACAATTTCTCCAACATTATGTAAGAGCATAAGGATCCTCAAAAGACAAATGAGAATTTCCTTCAAACTATGGCCCTTGGTGAATGTGACCATTAATGAGAATGAGATGCTTTGAGGGCTGGACATTCATCCAGTTATCTTTTTCCCATTTTGGCAATGTACTCCAGCATCTGATGGAAACAAAAGGACTGTTAAATCCTTTAATAGCATCCTGAATAATTTGTGGGAGTTGGCTAGCTTGATAATGGCTCGTTAACCTTATGAACCTGATAAAGCCATATTCAAAAATTTGGGAAAGCTAGTTGGGGTCCCTGTCATCATCATCATCTGAATCATCAGCAATATATATATAAATATATATATATATTTATATATATATATATATAGTCACTTTCAATCAAACCAACTTGTTCAAATTGTGGCGAAGAAAGGTCAATAACACACCCTTTGAAACAACCCTATATATAAATCAACATGTTGTTCCTTAGGTTTCCCTTTTAAGATTCAGTCATGCAGCTACTTAATTAAAAAAAATTCATTTCCATCTTATGAAAAAAAATCCACATGGTAGAATCTTAAAATGAGAACCTAAGCAATATCACTTAAGTAATGTACCTAAATCTTACCCAAAAATAAAAAGGGAAAAGTTAACAAATTCCCTAAGAACATTAGTTTAATAAATAATTTTAGAAACTTTTTATGGAAAAAAAAATGTAGCTAATTTTTATTATAACTTTTTATATTTTCCAATAAAAATGGTATCAAAAATTTAAAAAAAAAATTATAGATAGCAAATACTAACGGATCCAAAAATAAATACTCAAATATTCAAATATAAAGGCCTTTAAAAAATTCATACCTCCTCAATAAATATCTTGATTCTTGACCTGTCTTTTGTCTCCCTTTTCACCCCTACTTTATTATTTAGGCGAAAATGCACTTTGGGTCCCTACATTTTGGGCCGATTCTCAATTTGGTCCCTAAATTGATTTTGCTACTAATGTAGTCCCTAAAAAAAGAAAATCGATTCTATTTTGGTCCCTACCGTCAACCCACCAACGGAAACCTCCTACGTGGCAGACGAAGTACCCTACTTGCTGACATGGCACTGATGTGACCATTAAAATATTATTAAAAAATTATTTGGCATTTTTTAAATGCCACGTCGGCATTTTAAATTTTTTTTTAAAAGCCATGTCAGAAAATTTTAAAAATTAAATTAAATTAAAAAAAAAAACCTTAAATTTAATTTAATTAAAAATTTTAATTAAAAAAATTTCTTAATGTTCTTCTTGTTCTTCATTTTACAACTTGTTCTTCATATTCTTCCCAAATCAAACCCAGCAACCAAGAACTCAAACCCATCACAAGAACACAAACCCAGCAACCCAAAAACTCAAACCCAAATCACTAGGACATAAATGAAAACAAGAAGAAAAAATTAAATTAAATACTAACAGGAAGAATGAAGAAACCAAGAACTCAAATCTCCATCAAATCAAGAACTCAAACCCAACAAATCAAGAACTCCCAAATCAAACCCAAGAACTCAAACCCAAATCTTCAACAAATCAAACCCACAAACCCAGTAAACAAACCAATCTCCAACAAACCCATAAACCTATAATCAAACCCAGATCCCAAAACCACCACCACCACTACCACAATCAAACCCAGATCCCAAAACCACCGCCGCCACCACCGACCAACAAATCCCAAAACCACCACCACCATCATCGACCAACACAATCAAACCACCACCACCACCCTGCCGATCAAACCCATTTCCCAAAACAGCAAACACCATGACCTTGTCGAGAGAGAAGGAATCAAAAATGGAAGAAGAATGAGGGATTTTTTGAGACCCAACGGTTCGGGGTAGCGGCGGAGAATGGGTTTGAGTTGGAGGAGCAGTAGTGGCGGAGGAAATGGCCACGAAGGAGTCGCCGATGTTGATGTTAATGCCACCGTGCCGCCGCCGATGATGCAGATTGTAATGGGCAGAGAGAGAGAGAGAGAGAGAGAGAGAGAAATAGATCTGGGTTGGGTTGGGGTTTGGTTTTTTAATTTAGTATACGATGTGATAGGATCCTAACATACAGGTTGGTTCTGGGTTAGGGTTTGGTTTTTTAATTTAGTAGAGTATACCACCATAGAGAGCTTCAATCTTTTTTTTCTTTTTTTTGGTGAACAAAGACCTTCAATCTTTAAAACTAAAAAAAAGTAATTTTTTTTTTTGTTTGTTTTTTATTTTTTTAAATTAAAATTAAAATTGAGGAATTAAATTTTTTTGTGGTAATTTTTTATTAATTAAAATACTGACGTGGCATTTAAAAAATGCCAAATAATTTTTTAATAATATTTTAATGGTCACATCAGTGCCATGTCAGCAAGTAGGGTACTTCGTCTGCCACGTAGGAGGTTTCCGTTGGTGGGTTGACGGTAGGGACCAAAATAGAATCGATTTTCTTTTTTTAGGGACTACATTAGTAGCAAAATCAATTTAGGGACCAAATTGAGAATCGGTCCAAAATGTAGGGACCAAAAATGCATTTTCGCCTATTATTTATTATCATACATAGAGATAAGAGACACAAACACAGAGAACAAGAAAGAGAGTTCTACAATCATGGAACTGGAAGCTCAAGGAAACCCCGCCATGAACAAAGTTCTTCTCATACTAAGCTGTATCCTATTATCTATAGGCGGTGGCGGCCCACTAATAATGCGACTTTACTTCATCCATGGCGGAAAAAGAGTTTGGTTCTCAAGTTGGCTTCAAACTGGTGGCTGGCCTATCATTCTCTTCCCTCTCATAATCACATACTTTAACCGCCGAGCCAAACAAGGCACAAGCACCAAGCTCTTCTTCGTGAAACCACCTTTGTTCATTGCCTCCGCAGTTATAGGAATCCTCACAGGCTTTGTTGACTATCTCTACGCCTATGGCGTGGCTCGCCTTCCCGTCTCAACTTCTTCTTTAATCATTGCCTCACAGCTTGCTTTCACGGCTGCCTTTGCTTTCCTTTTAGTGAAGCAAAAGTTCACTTCCTATTCCATCAATGCAGTGGTTTTGCTCACCATTGGAGCTGGTGTTTTGGCTTTACATACGAGCAATGATCGTCCTAGTGG